>OX104067.1:2260386-2285261 GCA_944474145.2 Dicrocoelium dendriticum | reverse complement strand
AGAAATGTTTTCGAGGACCCTGACGCGAACACGGACCGTTTCTCCGCGGGACGAGGATTGCTTCTCCTTGGGAACATGGTCGTTTCTACTTGGGAGAAGGGTCGTTTTGGTGCGGGGCGGGGTGCGGCGCTGGAGAGACCACTCCCAAGCGCATCGTTTGGCAGCAGCGGAGGTTGAGGTCCCGTCGGCCTTTTTCTGGGCTAGCCAGTTTTTTGTAGTCCAAGCCCGCTCCAAAGGCTCGCCAAAATGCACCCTGCCATGCATTCAATAAATAACAAATCATAAAGGGCACGGCAGACTCCGATTTCCGATAAACCACCATTTACACGAACGCACGCCCATTTTTACTCGGCACGATTTCGCCTTACGAACCTCGTTTCAACATTCCATTTCGATTGCAAAGGCTTTCTATGTTCAGCCTTCTAGTGGGAGCTCTGTAGCGCCCAAAAAGATAACTCTTATCTTTCATGTACAATTTACTTGTTGACCGATTGTACATTACTCCTTCTTGTTTTAATCTCACAACCGGCTCGACACACAACTGCCTTGTAAGTCCCCGCGCTCACGTGTACGCTCTTGCCTCGCTTCATCCGTCCACTTCTTGTTGTAGCCCATCGAATACAGTCCGCTGTGTCCGACTCCAATTGCCTTCTTATATCCGCGCTTAATTACGCGCATCGTCTCGGACTAGTAGTAACTAGTCCTATATACTCCATAAAAATGGGGCTGCAGTAGGTGTGGCGCTACGCAGCGCTCACACATTCTGCAGAAGTCCTGATGTGTGAGAGGTGTTAGTCGAAGTGAAAGGAGCTATGGTATTCATGTTGGATGTCGAGTTGTTAATAACAGCATACTGTCGTCTTCGGCTGGGCGCCGTATAGCGTGTGTTTTGATCAGATGTTGATAAGTTGGAATTTGGGCAGTTTGATTTGTTGTTTTGAGTGGATATGGTTTTCTGAATGGCTGGCTAGATTTGATCGGGGCAACAATCCTGGGTAAAGCTTGATAAGCCCAAACAGTAGGTGTAAGAATCAACGGTTTTAGTTGCAGGGGTATTGGTTCGACACGGTCAGTAGTGTATCGGGGTTGTTGCGAATTTGGAAATGCTTTATTGGGTTTGGGATTTTGAGTAGGTAGTTCCGACGATGAGACTGTGCTTGGTTAACAATGAACTTCGGTCCTAAATTGAGAATTGGAGGTCCTGTTTTATACAAGCGAGCCAGCTGGTGGCGTGGTATTTTTGGTACTGACAATGAGTACATTTTAGCCATACCGGAACGTCTTGGCGTAGTCCTTTTGGTGTACTGATATGGATTCGGTGGGAGACGATGGGGGAGAGCTGTGGAATACCGTTGCTTTGAGCTGCTGGTCACTGGCGTTGTGTCGGTAGAGAGTGGCGTGGTGTCCTCGACAACGCTGGCTAATGGAGTATATACTGATAGAAAGCCCACACTCTCAAGTTCAGAGTCTAAGCCGCGCAAGGCAGACATGTCAACAGCCTGCGTACTGTCTTTGGTCGAGTGTACGACAACAGCCGAGTTTACTGCTGATGTTACGGACTTGGCAACGAGGCTTTTGGCTGATTTATGTTTTCTGAGAGCTATTTTGCATCGAGGTATGTTAGTCACTGTGAGGAATCCAGGCCAAAGTCACACAGGGTCCAGGAAGATGCCGCGTGGGTTGGATTTTCTTGTGCATTTGTGAGTTGGGATCCTGTGAATGATGTCACACGGGGTTCTTTCTTCTGAGAAACTGTACTAGTAGGCATCTGATTATCGTAGAAGACATTTTGTAGTCGCCGCAAATTGGCACGGACCCATTGGTTTTGACCACGAATACGATTATCATACCCCAGTTGAAAAATAGTAAAAGCAATATAATCCGCTAAGTATGTAAACAGTTCGATATTTCTTAGATATATGCCTAACAAAATACGGTAGTGTTTGTGAGTTGATAGCTGTTTTCCGCCATTTCCATCAACATTAATATGGAGCCAAACTGAGAATATATATCAAGCGGTATCTCCGTTGGTTGCATCAATGCGCACCTGAAAGAAACCGGACGAGTTCTCTCTAGCTTGAACCCGTTCAATCGGTAAGCTGTTTAAGAGCGCAAGCGTCAATGAGACTGCGCCTAAGCCGTGTCACAGTAGTCTTTCTGCTCTTTTGTCAGGCCGCACGTGAAGTGGAGACTCGTCTGCAAACTTCATCCTCTGGCGGCCACGCTGGCGCGATGAATCATCCGACCTCTTTATCCAAAGCGCACGATAACCTGACTCCACCGAGACTGCAGACTGAAAAGCAACCCATAAACGGAGGTCAAGGTGTGAGCAACGAGCGCTGACCTCATCAGTGAAGGGCGTGGCTGAGCACAAAATGCACACACACACAGCAGCCAGACTATGACTAGGCGAAGTAGCGCGATTCCTGCCATCCGTTTATCGGATCACTGGCTAAGCGATGGATCATGGGTCTATACCACGGCCACTAAGTTACCCTCTATCTAAATCATGTTCCATGGGCGGTAATAAGTGAGCCTGTATTGCGAGTGTGGGTGTAAGGCTGCACAGACTCCTCGACAATATAACACTGTTCACAGGGCCAAGCAGCCCGTCAACAAACGGTTGTTCGTAGGCTAGTGCGAAAGTTTGAGTACTGTGTGGACGTTTGTGACGCTAAACAGACAGCGCGACCTCGCAACACTACGTTTGACGTTTCTCATTTTATGTTTAGGCTTGCGGTATCCAGAAGCTGCGAAACTCGTCATTTGTAAACGTGCCTAGCATCGCAACACCACCAAAAGCTCTGCCTACAAAAGTTTGAAGAAAAGGAACTTTCGGAATTATAGAGCCCATCAAGTGCAGGTTTAAAATCCGTGTGATTCGGCGAAGCGGCTCGATTTTGCCGCACGTGTTTGAATAACATGAGCATTTATACATTCCTTTTTACCCATGGGGCTGTTTGCTCTTTGCATGGCGTGGGTAAGCACCAAGTTTCGGCAACGTGTAATTCACGCCGATGCTGCGTTTTACGAGTACAACTTAGCGCAAAGATATTTAGGTGGGTTAGGTTAACTAAGCAATAATCCTGGGACCATATTGCTTTTCTGGTCTTGGAACCGGTAGATGTTTGTTTCGCAGTACTACTACCTTACGCATTCTAGCAGTCTCGTACAAAGTATTACGGTAAAACGGCGTCATTCCGAAACTCAATGCCGCTGGGTTATTAAGTACCGTTGGCTTAAACATGGTGCTGCATCTGCACACTGCCTGCAAACGGTGCGGGAGTTTCTCAACCAAACGGTCCCTTGCAGTTGGTTTGGGCAGGGAGGATATATAGATTGTCTGACATCGTTACCAGATTGGAACCCCTTTTATGTCTTCCTCTGGGGTTACTTGAAACAGTGTGTTTGCAAAACGAAGCCAAACTCGCTTGAGGGATGGAAGCAAAGCAGTTTGCACGAATGTCCCGAGATCACAGTTGGTACTTTGGAGAGGATGCTAACAAACCCCATCAAGCTTATGCTAAAATGTAAGCATAACGCCGGCAGGTGCTTGAACTTAAATTTGCTGACAAATATGAGCATTGTTTTGATAATCGGTAAATATATGTGTCATGCAATGATTTACAGACTAACTTCTTGCGCTAGCTAATGCTCTGTTTTTCATAGGAATGTAAGTTTTTGGTTTTTCCTGGAGGGTTGCTATCGCGCGTCGCGTTATAATTGTCTCGGATATCCGTTTTCCCCGTAGGTCGCCCCAGTTCGCATGCCGGCAATAATAATCTTGCTTTCTCCACATAAGCCAACATTGCAGTCCCAATCGTCTCCTTTCTGACTGCTGAGGCCTACAGATGAATCACCCGCAGATCCAATGGTCTGTTCACAACACCTCGAGACCATTGTAGGCATTTCCACTTCCTCCAATTGATTCGTTTTCTTCCAGACCCCATTTTTTCCCTTTCGCGCCATCTGTATACATTACTTTTGCAATTGGACGGGGAACGTTTTGGGCTTGGCTCTAATCTATCTTCGTCTGCTTAGGCTCCTGCTTTCTGATTGCCTCTAGACATCCGAGACATAAACGATTTAGGCTCCGTAGTCCCCACACTCTGTGCCCCCTTCCTTTTTGCATTGCTTGCCTTAATATGTACCTAGTTTAGCGCAACGCTCGGCCACTTTTACCTCAATTACATTGCTGGGCATTATTCATCCTTCTTTTCATGAACGAAGATGAATCATAACCTGAGAAACGTCGTCGACTTTGCCACCTCTCCTCCATGGAACCTGTTTTAGCTGCCCTTTTATTTCCTTAATGTGCTTTCTTTCACATACTTTGTTCATTGGACGCTAACGTACATGCGTTTGTCTTCCCTGACTTCTTACATTCCTACCAATTTAGGACTAAGGCAACGCGTCACTATCGCTTATTCTGAGTGGTATTCTTTCACATAACCTGCACACATCGTCCTTCTCTCTCTGGTTTCTACAGGTTGGGTCTATGCGCATTAAAACCCCTCAAAATAATTTTGCTTCACCTTCATTCATAATTTGGAACAATCTTTCATTCTCTACTGATCCGTGTTCTGCTCGCTGCGCGTCGTATTTCACCACTTATGCTACGTGTGTATATGCGATACTTAGATAACAATTACATGTATAATGGTAAAATAGTACAGTCGTCGTTGCAACTGACCGACTGCGTTCCAGTTGCATTCCTTTTGTCTGTCTGTTTGGCTGCCTCTGTTCGTTGCCACTTTCTCCCGATATTTACACAGGTACGGCGTGGAGCACCCAAGGAATTGTCCATAGTTGCGAAAACAATACGAGGCACACAGTTCATTTAGCTGGGCGTGAGTGGTAGGTTTTCAACCGCTTTTACAGCTTACTAACCGGACAAATCACTCGTTAGCTTGCACGGATACAATTTTTCCAAGGTTTGTACCGTTGGGTTCAGTTTGCCTAACACTCTCTTTCACTCACCTTTGATCTGCAGCACTCCTTTTGACTTCGGAAGGCACATTTTCCTGCCGATACAAAGCCAGAACAAATGGTCATTCTGAGCTCTTCAACCCTCTATGATCGCTCAATTGGCCGTGGTTTCCTATATTTTCAAGCAATTTTGCAACATAACTCGGGGATATGCGATGTGCTTTTCAGAACCATGTGCTATCCTTCAAGACTTTAACAACAATTTAACATATTTCAATGTATATCCCTCGCAGATTTCACGTGGTTCCGCAGATGCTCAACGCATCATGTTTAAAAAGAATGTTTAGTTCCTGACCTACCAGTAGGGGAAGCCATTTGTTTCAAACAGGAGAGGACCCAGTAACGCAATAGGTACTCAGCTAAAGCGTCAGCCAACGGAAAATGAGACGCAAGCTGACTGCGAATAACCGAGCAAACAAGCGCTCAACAAGAAACTTAACCAGTTACAAGTTGCCATTCAATGGATTGGCGGCAGTGTTTCAGGACGTGGTGGTTTTTCGTCTGGCAAGCGTCCTCCATATAAAATGGTACAGATGTCTGTTTAACAACGCTTCAACATGGCGAATGTGACTCGCCACCGAATAAAGTCACAGCCCATAACTTCGCACTGGCCGGTCAACTTGCGTCAGCATTCTAGGTAGGTTCATTACACTAGAACTTCTACGTCTGCATCGCGTTTTGTCTCTTCTTTCTACGAGTTCACACATATGCTGTCGTCTCTTTACTTTCTACCATGTCATCTTTGATCTTTGCGTTACGTACGCACGAACTCACTATATTTTCATATCTCGCTTGAGCGAGCTCTTCAATTATCTTCCAATGGAGCATTCAGAATTATCAATCTTTTATTAGCAGAGGTATGACTGCAATATATGGCAGACCGATTATGTCCTAACAAACGTATCCGGGTCTCAAGACAGCCAAATTATTGTTTTGCATCTCCACGATTGTACAGTGCCAATCATGAACATATGAACAAGTTTCTACTGTCACAGTTACAGTTGCCATACAATGTCTGTACAGTTGTACACACTTGGGCAAGCCTCCATGGGCGTGCCATGCTGAGCCGAGAAGAAAACATTTATTTATTTATTTGTTTGTCTTCAGCGTTCAGCTTCCCTATTCCACCAAATCCAGGTGGTGGAATAGCACTCGCGGCTCAGTTTGCACCTTAGAACAACAGTTGTCTATTTGAACACAGGCCAAGGAGAAAATAAGCAGCTTCTTTAAAATTACGAGAGTAGACCTATCCAAACAGTCCCGCGCTGGTGCCACCGAGAAGTGCTGTATCATGACGAATGACCATAGCTTGTCGTTAATGCCATAGCTGCGCAATGAATAGGTTGTCATACCGAGACAGTCTATGGGCTCAAGTGTCGTCATAACGAAAAAAGGGGGCCACATTCAGAAAATGCAAATACTTCTCGCAGACGAGTCGTCTTGTTCATGAGGTGACAGGCAGCGATAAAACCGAACAGGTTGGGAACACAGAAGTTTGTGAACCAAAGACCCCAACGACGGTAAGGTAAAATCGTGCAGACACTTGGACACAGCTGATCACTCGAGTATCGCGGATTCCTTATTTGTAAGGACTGCAGAAAGCCCACAAGGAAGGCAATCACCTATTACCAATTGCTTTAATGGTTAGCGCACCGTAAAAATTTGGTCAGATGTCAGACCAATGCTTTCGAGCCCACCCCAACGAAGCTAGCCGATGACAGCCTTAAAGATACATTTGTTGATAGGATAGGTAAGTTAAGGCTTGCACGAATCATTTGCTACTTCGGTGTAGGCGCTTTTTTCACCTATTTGTAAGATACCTGGAACCACTACGTTGAGGTATCGTATACATAAGTCTCAATTTTACCTAATAACCTCTTCCACCGAACTGGCTACTGCAAGTACTGATAGAAGGCTGTAAGCCAGAATCGCAAGGCACATTCCTCCTAACATAGTTGCGAAGGGTCCGAACCTACCTGCAAGTTCGATTGGCCGCCACGTACCCGACTGCTTTGTGTGCCGAAACCCTCATGAATCCTTCAGAGTAATTAACAAACAACGGGATGCTGTACCACATGTGTTTGTGCATAGTTAAATTAAATCCGTTTGCTAACGAAGCAAAATCGTTTGGTACCCCAGCAAGTGCGTAGCTTTTGTGTCGGCGGTGATTACGCGCAGTATTCTAGTGCAGGTTGAGAACCATAATTACCCCTTACCCAGTGTTTTCATTCATATGCTGGGAAACATTTTCCATACTTTACTGTGGCTTGATGTATTTATGGTAGCGTAACAGTAAGGTGGGCCCTGTGACAAGATGCCCCAAGTTTCTTCAGTTTGCTTTCAGCCTAGTTCAGTTGTTTATGTTTGTCACATTACCTATAGTTGCGGCTCCGTAACACATGCGCCAGTAAATCAATACATGCCGTAAGGTTGTTGACGAAGTCGCGGGTGCCAATAGTCGGGTCGTTGGTTCAGCATGCTGGCTCCCAATTCATGGTGCAGATAAGTTGCCTGAAATCATTCCGGTCCATCCGATGAATGTTATGATTGGGTTGCAACTTCCAGCTGGAGTGGATTAGTTCGTTCAATGCTCACGCTACAAGAAGTCGTGGTTTGCCTGCAGCCGGATAATGAAACGTTAATGAGTGCACAAGTAGAATGGATCTTTATGGTGAACGCTATATCTGGGGTATTAGCAGTTCCGGTGGGCTTTCTGAAGTATGTGATGCAACCACTGAAGTGGACAGAATGCACTATATCGTCTAGCACCGTTTAAACCGTAGCTCCAGGCGCATTGCAATAGCACCTAAGTTTGAACTTGTAGGTGATTCTAGAAATTATGTTAGCAGCATCTATTTGCTGCTAGATTCCATGTTGAGTAGCTCGAAGAGGTCAGTAGATACAATCAACTACAAGATGTCAACAAAAGTTAACACCTTTCGCAAGCTAACTATTGGAACACGGTAAAATGGATAACGCAAATCGAGATATATCCTTATGACAGACTTCTTAACATCAGCAGTCACCGTTGTGTGCTTAAGAACTTTCACTTAGAAAGTCGCACCTAACCAAACTGTGGAAACTATATTATGCCTAACTGATTTGATCTTCTAAGTATAACAAACCTATCATCTCGCTTTAGCCATGCATTTTATTAGTCAGTCCGTGTCTGCTTTGACAAGTGGCAATCAGTATGTGGCACTTCTACACAGGATATTCGACAGTTTAGGTTCATCCAACTTCTCTTAGGCGCTGAAAGCCAACGTACGTCCCAAGTCAAATAAGCCATCCAGGATGGCAACCCTAATAGAAGCAAAACCCGGCTGCGCACGAAACACGCTATGCAACGAAGGTTGCAAAGAGCATACGTCACCTCTCGTATCTGAACTACTGCAGAGGCTCGGCTTGCTCGGTAGTGGTATACCAAAGCATGTGTGCTCGCAGTCACGTTTGCTCATTTGTTGTGAAAATCCACATGAACACCATCTTGGGTGTATACTGCATAAAATTAACCAAACTTAACGTCGTTTAGACGGCCCACTTTCTTACTTCTCGCTCCGGCTTAGCTAGCCTTGAAACCCCTACCAAATGCAGTCGTTTATACATCTATATCGTCCTCTATCAAAACGCGTTATGATATTAAACTCAGTTCCATAAACTCAGTTAGCTGAACAGATATTCTGCAAGGTAGTTATGTAAAGTAACGGAGTTGGAATTAAAATCCACAATGAAGGCGCAACTTGCGGAAGGCAAGTGAGCACTCCCACCTTCCTTTAATTATAATAGAGAAGAGAATGGCATGTACTGTCACCATTCACAGTATCATGCCACCACAACACTCGTGTTGGTGCTGGGTCACGCGTCTACATGTCATGCAGTCGGTATACACCGTTCAAATGGGGACCTTGTCATTCGCCCATGGGTATGCAACCTTACATTTTAATGGCTCCCTCATGTGTAACCCTGCCAGTTTTATGTGTTTCTTGATTGTTTCCCACCCCGATTTTCTGCTAACGATCGACGCTAACTACCAAGTGTTGTGAAGGTGCATTTCAAATGCATCAATTGACTAGTTCGTGTTACAAACTAGCGTAGTACAACTTTATCGGTAGCATTACTGCAATAAGTCCAGTTCGCACTGACTATAGACACCATAACCCTGTGCTTGATTCTAACGCAGGTAGCGAATCACAAATACTTCACGCGCAGTGGCTTCATTCGTACGGTGGGTAACCGTACCCATTCTTTACTCATCGGAGCTGATCTTTTGCATACATTATAAGTGAGCGTGGTTAAGCTACGCATAATCGACCGCGTTCCCTTCCCTGGTTAATGCTCACCCCATGCGCACTGTGATTAGGCCCGCAAAGTTCATTGGCAGACCGGGTGTCAACGCGTACTATGGCTCAACTCACGCCCCATGCTATGTCCATTTGTCCGTGCTTTCACCCCTTAAACGCCAGCGCGAATACACCTGCATTGGAGCGGCAGAACTGCCCACGACTAACTGCGGCAGGCAAGTTCCGGACTTCAGTAACGCATGTCAACAACCTGCGTTCCGCACAAGGGACACTATTAAAAGTGCCGCAAAATATTCCGGCTACGTAGCAAAGTCGTGTAAGACGGAAGTAACCCGGAAACAAACTATTGCTCAACTTCGCCGCTTGGAGGTCGTGACATTGTGCCACTTCGTTGTAAAAGGATGCTGCATTTAGAAATCAGACATGTCGTTACAAAAGATGGCACTATGTTACCCTTCCTAAATGACAAGCTGAGAAATCGTTGTTACGGGGTCAAGTCCCTCACACCATACAAACAGGATTTTGCGACCCATTGTGGTGCAGAGCCGCCCTGTCTATTCAGCGTCACAAAAGTCCACACGGTACTCAAACTTTCTCACTAGCCTACGAACAACTGTCTGTTGACGGGCTGCTTGGCCCTGTGAACAGTGTTATATTGTCGAGGAGTCTGTGCAGCCTTACACCCACACTCATAATACAGGCTCACTTCTTAACGCCCATGGAACATGATTTAGATAGAGGGTAACTTAGTGGCCGTGGTATAGGCCCAGGATCCATCGCTTAGCCAGTGATCCGATAAACGGATGGCAGGAATCGCGCTACTTCGCCTAGTCATAGTCTGGCTGCTGTGTGTGTGTGCATTTTGTGCTCAGCCACGCCCTTCACTGATGAGGTCAGCGCTCGTTGCTCACACCTTGACCTCCGTTTATGGGTTGCTTTTCAGTCTGCAGTCTCGGTGGAGTCAGGTTATCGTGCGCTTTGGATAAAGAGGTCGGATGATTCATCGCGCCAGCGTGGCCGCCAGAGGATGAAGTTTGCAGACGAGTCTCCACTTCACGTGCGGCCTGACAAAAGAGCAGAAAGACTACTGTGACACGGCTTAGGCGCAGTCTCATTGACGCTTGCGCTCTTAAACAGCTCACCGATTGAACGGGTTCAAGCTAGAGAGAACTCGTCCGGTTTCTTTCAGGTGCGCATTGGTGCAACCAACGGTGATACCGCTGGACCTATATCTTTGATCGCTTTTAGCTTGAAATTTTATCTGTTTTCCTAACTGTACTGCAAATATCTCTGCTTTTTGTTTACAGTTTTCTTCAATGAAACCACATCATTAACGGTTTTCAGTACTGTTGACTGTTAATGATTGCCCCTCAAGATTTTTCCTGTGTAGATATGAACGATTTTCCCATATACTCTGGGATGTATGTTTGTGTGTATCAGTGCTTTATTGTCCCTGATCAAAATATTTACCGTAAGCCCGTCTGTCATGCCCATTAGATATAAGCGTGAGACTTGCAAAGATACATCCTTTGCTAATTCTCGTTAGGCATTTACCGTTTTGAAAATGGTTAAGCGAACAAGGAAGCTGTTCACAGTTCAAGTGATAGTGGTTAGATAGCAATGTAACTGGAGCCTGTGAAGCCAACCGGTAGATATGTCAATGAACTCAGGTATTAGAGGTTACGACTCGACTTCCCGCGGATACCTATAGACAGAGCGAAAGCAATAATGCATTGGCTGATGCGGAGCAAACTTAACAGTTGTGCCGGGTGACCGGGCAGGTACAAACTGCATCATGGTCACAGCTAGGGCGAACTGAGAGCTTGTATTTGCCATCCCTGCTTTCCTAGCTTAGGTTATAATAGTCTATTGTCATTAACCGAGAAGGTAAATCGTCTTACCATTTAACGCCCAGTGTTTGGAGAGGCATGAGGACAGAGGTATGGGCCTCACAGCGATCGCCCTAATTAATGCCACTGAGGCCCCCGTAGCTATCTCCAGCAGAACCCTCTGTCCTTGGAGGTAAAGCTCAACAGTAGTTGGCTCAGAAATTAACCTAGACACTATGCAGCCATACAGAAGTTATTGCTGGTTCATTCTGTGCGTTACAATCAACTTCTTTGATTGAGTTTGCTTGTGGTTTATTCGGTTCCGAAAGCAACTTAACGGACGCGCAAACTCGCGCCAAATGACCCACATTCACAAACCTTGGGCCCACGGCTTTTGAAGCCAAACTACTGATTCGCATTCGTGTTAACCGCCATATTGGTTGGTGATAAACGGTTTTACGTCCTCGGACACCCTTGTTGGCTGTGTCCTTCGTTTAATCAACAGCACGCTAACAGATGGAGTTGGCGGTGTAAATTCGGAAAGAAGTTGCTTTAGATGCCCTCATTAACAGGCTACTGGACAACTCGTCTCCAAGTAACCCATACTTCCATCCTATGAGAGCTTTCATAATATGTTTACCCGACATGCTAGTTATCAGGCATTGACGTAACCTTGCCTTAAGAGCATAACATTTTGTCCTTGACTTTAGCCGAATGCACTTTACTGCATCTACAATTAAGGATAGCCTGATGTATACAAGCGGCAAATCCATTTACACTTTCTTGCGGGTTCGGCCAGTGTAGCAAATTAACACCTAGACGTAAACAAGCTTGGTCAAATACCTGGAAAACCTAACCAATCTACGGATTGCTTGTACGCGGAGGACTTCAATCCGAACTGCGTCAAAGTATCGCTGGCCTACCTACTCCAGGAACCGTCGTAACAGCTTAAAATGGGTTTCGCTCTTAGCAATACTAATAGTGTTACGTTTGGATGTGATTCCAAGTAATAAGAAAAGGATTTCCTTTACCTATTCCAAATGGACCTAGATAATTTTGTACGGTATTCATCCCGATAATCCACAAACTACATAGCAGACCCTAGTCCGGAGAAGTACTTGCCGCCTACCGCCCTATTGGGGCTCGTCAATGGTGCGCATTCCCTCGGTCCTTGAGTGAGGATCAAAATTATGACCGCTAGAGGCGGCTGCTAACTAGCCAGCAGCTAAGGCCCCTGAGGCATGCTGGACGTCCGCTGGGCTACACAATTTGCAAACTAACTGGGTTATAGCACCACCTAACATTCAATGTCGCCGACCATGGCTAGCCTTCAAGACGATGACGTTCTCTCACTAGACGCTGTATCGACAGCACGTGAAACTAGGAGAGGCTACTTCTTTTATTTATTAGTTTTAAGAACTTGGACTTTAGTCCTAAGTTTTGTAAGATATTTATCCTGATAGTCCACAAGCTACGTAGCATATCATCCTCATTATATAAGTTAGCTGGATGTGTAAAAGCACTTCAGCTACTATGCAGCAATAGAAAAAAGCTAAAGAAAACATACACATTTGCATGCTAGCTAAACCGACACCAACGGATGAGCATCGTCCCGGATGCTAGCATCCGGCCCCAAGACAACAAGGAAAATCATGTGGCAAAATTATGTTATGCTATACATGAAACCTTGTGACGGAGGCTAAAATGGAAAGAGATGTACAGAGAAGCGCACAGCAGGAACGCCACTGAAGTCAGCTCCAAACCCTGTCAGCAAATATATCTGGACGAACCTGATAATTGTCTTTTATTTCCCAACCGGAGAGCCGTCAATCTCCAACGCAGGCCAGATCCAAAGTGTGGGCATTTATTCCTCTCGAACAACTCATCCTTTGCCCACCCCTACTCTTCTTCTATCCACACCTCCGGCTAGCAAACGACGCAGTCACGAGAGTCGATGGACAGGCATGCGTAGCACGTGGCCGAGCCCTCAGAGCCAGTGCGTGAAATGACGATGTTGAGCGGTTCAGTTCCTTCTCCTGTGCCATACACAAGGCGTCGACCACACTCGTCGCTCACGCGGTGTTCCTACCAAGTGTCAGGCAACCTGCGGAGGCACCGATGATCAAACGTAACTAGCCTCTTTGTCTGCTGACCTAAGGGGCCAGGTTTCGCAACCGTACAGTTAGGCTGAACGTACCGCTGCGTTGTACACGCTACCCTTCATGTCGAGTGAGGTCGCGCCGCCATAGTTGGCGAAGTTTATCAAAGCGCGTAGAGCTATTGCTTTACGCTTTGTGATGTCGCCTTCGATCCCAAGGACGCTAATACAGCTTCCCTGGTGGTTGAATTTCTGTACGACGTTTAGCTGATCCCCAACAAAGGTCAGCACGAGAGATCAACCCTGTCAACCTTGGAGAAAAGCTTTGTAGTTCGATGGTGCAAAGGAAAGCCCAGAGCGGCTAACATCCAGCGTCAACCTGTCCAGGGCAGTTTGGCGTGCCTGAGAGCTAGCACAGATAAGGGCAAGGTTCTCTGCATACTCCAAATCAAGAAGACGTTCTCCTTGGCGTAGCACCACATCTTCTAAGTTGTATCCTGTGAATGCAATCTCTATGACTTCGTCAATAACGAAGTTGAACGGGAAAGGTGACAACAAACATCTTTGTCTCACACCGCTGGAGATCTGGAAAGGCGGCGACAGTTTGCCGTAAGCTTTCACACTGCATGCGCATAAAACACTCGGATAATATTTACCTATTGCTTGGGCACACCTTTCCTAGGCAGACAGTCCCATAAAAGGCATCGGGCAACCAACTGGAAGGCACCTTTGAGGTTGTGGAACACGACTACGATTGGCAGCCAATTAATGTGAAGGTGCTCCAACAATTGACGCAAAGTGAACATTTAGTCAATGCAGCCACGACCCTGACGAAACACGGCTTGCTTTTCACGAATCACGCTTTCAGGTGCGCCAGTCAGTCTGTGAAGGATGACAGGGACAAGCCCTTTGGAGGCGATGGGGCTCAGACTGATTCATCTATGGTTAGCGCATTCCGAACGCGAGCCTCCTTTGAAGAGGGAACAATAACGGAGCGGTTCCAGTCGGTAGGGACAGTTTTCTACGCCCAGTTTTACTAGTAATTTTTGTAAATCAATAACAAGTGAGGTGCTCTTGCGTTTGAAGCGGGTTGGATAAAGCACACTGGGTCCCGCGGCTTTATTCAACTGCAAAAGTTCGATCTCACGTTTGACTTTTGCGAGTGAGAGCGATTTCAAAGGGCTAGCCCACGGAGCAGAGCGACCGCTGGCTAGTGAGGAATCGAATAATTCCGGCCATATGAAGTGCTTTGCAAAATGCTCAACCCAATCCCCCAAACATTTTGACATATTGTGTATATGCTGTCAACGACCGTCATAAATTTTTTCACTTACACCAGTTCTCTTGCTGCCCGTTTACTGTATTAGAAGAAATAACTTAAAGATTACCAAAGGCAGCAGCCACTTCCATATCTGACACACGGAAAGACCACCAGGTTTTGCAATCTCTCCTCAGTCTAGCACGAAGTTTCGCATGGAGCACTTTGCGAGTTTCATTGTGTTTGCCTCCAGCCGGAATACGCCGGCAAGCATCGATAGTATCCCGAGACCGCAAGGAGACAATGTCCAGGTTGGTTATTAGACTTAGCACTTGAGGAATTACCTGCTGCTAGTAAGGCCTGGTGTATATGGAAACGGTGCGCTACAACTGCGTCCAGTGAGTGCTTACTCAGCTCGCCTGTAGGCGTACTTTGCAAGGCATTCAGAACAGCTGGTTTCCTACATTGGCTGATGTCAGTGTGCTCCCAACGTCGTCGTGGACGTCTGCCAAAACGCTTTCGTAGGTTAGCACATACAAGTGCTTGATCGGTGTCCAAGCAACTGCTCCAAATTGAGTGAAACTTCTGGTTGCAGTTGCTCCAGCAGTAACTAATTGCAAGCCGACCAATTTGCGTTAGGTTGGTTCGAGGCTGGTAGGCGCCAAGTCACCCACCGGTATGTAGTGCGTCGGCAGTTAATGCTCGCAAGATATAAGTGAGCCTCTTCACACCGATGAGGTAACCACTCACCGTTAGCATTACGGGAGCCTACAACGTAATGACCGTCCAGCTGAAATTTATCAGTGAACCACTTCCCAAAGTGTGTGTTCAGATCCCCGCCAGCACAACGGTTTCCGTGCACCATTTTCCTCGAAGGAGCTCAGTAAGTTTACGGTAGAAGTGGCTGTTTACCGAATCATCGCTGAAAATTACGGGCGCGTAGGCAGCGCTGATGAATAGACACCTAGTAGTCCTGCGTGACTTCCAAGCTTTGAACGAGCCAGCCAATCGTACCGCACAAAACCGGATACTGACTGGGATCCAACCAACCATATCAGCCTCAGCACAAAGAATCAAGACAATGCCAACAACATCTTGGCCTTTGTCCGTAGCCGCACCGTCTCCCCGTAGGCGCAAAGAGAAAGTGCTACTAGTGTAACCTGAAGGGGATCGCAGTGTAAGCACTGAGCACGCGCCGTGCAGACGCGTCCCTGATAATCAGCGGATATCGATGGAGAAGGTCGCTAATGTTCGAACAAGTGCTGCCTTTTAACTGGTCCGTAGCCACGTGCTTACAATGAAACAAGCTAGTATGCAGAGCATGCAGTCACGTTGGGGGTTTGCCAAGAGCAAGCGGTTGAAAACTTGGTGAGAACAGTGAAGTTGAAAAGGCACCATAAGTGAAAACGATAAGTGGGGGAACAAGAAGAGTGGCAGGCTTTCACAGTAGCCACCAAACCCTGTACATTTTATTCGGTGCAGCAGATAGGGCAACGTTGATTATCCTCTGCAGTGGCCAGAGCATCAGGAATATGGTTGACGAAAGTTTCATGGGATTGTGTGGGCAGGATACTGTCAGGTTACCCAGGTATAGACAGGAGAACAATTAGGGTAATCACCAAAGCCTTTGGTTCAAACGCCTGACCGCAGAGTAGGGAGTTTGACGTTAAGATACAAGGAGTCCGTTTAAAGGAATAAGAAGCCAGCATCATTCCAACGCTCTACCTAAGGGACCAGGAGTCTGAGTATGTCTAACCTCTAACCATTGACCATGCTGTTATGGGTGGCTTTAAAGGTGCAGGAAGGCACAAGCCAACCTAGCTTTATAGATAAATAGGGCACGCAAATAACCCCACACAGGTAAGCTCGTTACATTGCCATAACAATATAGCACAGCTTAGAACGGAAAAGCAACAGACGCGCTTTGTCCCGTTAGGGATCGTCAGTGATGCGTATCCCTCCATCCTCTACTTAGGATGGAAAATATAACCCCATGAAGCAGGTGCCAACTAGCGAGCAACTTAAGCCACTGAGGTTTGGGAGACGCCAGCTAAGCTAAATAATTGGCAAACTAACCGGGTTATAGCACCACCTATCTTCCACTGTCACCGACAGTAGCTAGAATACGTGGTGATGACATTCTCTCACTAATAGCAATATAACCATAGCAGTTGGTACCCGGGATAGGCTATTTCTTTTAGTTATTACTCTTACGAAGCGGGATGTTAGTTGCAATATTTTAAGGTATTCATGTCCACAGATCGCAAGATACATTGTACAGCCTAGTTCGGAAGAGCACCACACGCATTTCGCCCTATTGGGGCTCTGCAGTGTTGCTTATTTCCTTGGTTCTCTAATGCGAATCAACACCATAACCGCTAGAGGTAGTTGCGAACTAGCTAGCAGCTTAAGCCACTGAAGCAGGCGGAAAGTCGGCTGGGCAATAAACTGTTGCAAAGTAACTTGTATACATCAGCCAGCAGGTTAGCCTCTGTCAGTGCCAGTGAAAGATAGCTGGTGCTATAGCCTAGTTATTTTGAAAATTGCGTAGCTCTGCTTACGTCTCCCAGGGCGCGGTGGCTTATGCTGCTGGCTAGTTTGCATCTGCCTCTAGCGGTCATGGGTTTGATCGTTGTTAGAGTACCTGAGGGATGCGCACCATAAACGAGTCCAAAAGCGCAAAACGCGCCTAGTGTTTCCTTGGACAAGGCTGTACTTTTTAGTTTGTGATCTATCGAGCTGAATATCTTACAAAGCTTACAATTGAAATTTTGCTACTTAAGAGTAGTTAGTAAAAGAAATAGCCTCTGCTTACAAATGCTATGGATATAGAGTCTAGTTAGTGAAAGTCAGCACCTTGCAGGCTAAACCCTGTCAGTGAGAGTGGGAGATAGGTGGTACCATAGCCCAGTTATTTTGCAAATTATTTATCCCAGCCGACCTCTTCCATGTCTCAGGGGCTCATGCTGCTGGCTAGTTGGCATCTGCCTCTAGTCGTCTTGGGTTCTATCTTTCTTAGAAGAGTCGAGAGATGCGCACCACTGACATGCCTTAATAGGACAACCCGCATCTGGTGCTTTTCCTAACTAGGCGTTGTCATGTGGCTTGTGAACTATTGGGAGGAATACGCTGCAAAGCCTACAACTAAATTCCTGTTACTTAGGAGTATTAAAAAATAGTCCCTTCATTTTACAAATGCCATGGATAGGAAGCTTAGTGAGAGCACGTCATCACCACACAGTTTAGCCACTCTCCGTGACAGGGGAAGACAGGTGGTGGCAAATCCCAGTTAGTTTGCATATGTCTGTAGTTCGGCAGAATGAATGAATCCTTCCCCAACCAAATTTTTGATGCTCTGGCCACCGCAGAGGATAATCAACGGTGCCCTATCTACTGCATCGAGCAGGGTGGATAGGGGTTGGTTGCTGCTGCTCAAGCCTTCCCGTCTTCTTATTCCTCCTCTTGCGCTTTTTCACCCTTATCGTCCCGTTCCAGCTTCACTTTTATCCCCTCTGTTTTCAACACCCGAATTCTCGGCCCTCCCCTACCTTGCATCAATAGCCGCTTGTCTTTTAGTTTCAACTCACATGTGAACGCGGAGCGTCATTCCTGCTCTGTCAACAGGCCCATGTCCAAGCAAGCGGCCCATTTCAGTTCATCGGCTTCAACTTGGAGCCCTCGATCCTCCTTCAGATTGGCGAGCCTCAATGTTCGCACATTGCTTCAGATGGGTCAACAGGCAGCACTTGCCCGAACATTAGAGACCCTCTCGATCGATATCTGCTGCTTATTGGAGACCCGCCTGCAAGACTCGAGCTCTGTGCTCACTCTGCGATCCCCTTCAGGTGACAATAGCAGCACACCCGTTGCACCTATCCGGTCACGATGCAGCTTCCAGCACCGACCAAGCTGGTGTTGGTATTGCCCTGAGTCCCCAGGCTGAAGCTGCTCTGGTTGATGGGATTCCAATCAGTAGCCGGATATGTGCGGTCCGATTGGCTGGCTCGTTCAAAACTTCGAATTCGCCCGGGGCTAACATGTGTCCATTCGTTATGGCTGCCTATGCACCGACATACTGTAGCGATGACTCGGTAAAAGACGACTTCTATCGCCAACTGAACGAACTCCTACGCCACAGAAGCTCGGACACTGTAGTGCTGGCTGGGGATCTGAACGCTCAAGTTGGAAAATTATCCGCAGATGAGCTGCATCTGGGCGGCCAACATGGTATAGGCTCCCGTAATGATAACGGTGAGCGGTTATTTCATTTGTGTGAAGACGCTCGCTTATCTCTTGCAAACACTAATTTCCGACACAGCACCCGCCGGAGGGTGACTTGGCGCCCACCAGCCTCGAACCAGCTATGGACACAACTCGATCACAGTGATATCGCTTACCGCTGGAGTGGCTGCGTCCAGAAGTGTCGCTCGATTTGGAGCACATTTGTGGACAATGATCATACGCTTGTATGTGCTGACCTGCGGATGCGTTTTGGCGGACGCCCGCGACGATGTTGTAAGCGCACTGACACCGGCAGACTGGTGAAACCAGCTGTTCTAAACGCCTATCAAATTACGCTGTCATCCGAGTTGGATAAACGCTCCCTGGATGCAGTTGAAGCTCACTGGTCTCATATGCAACAGGCCTTACTAGCAGCAGGCAAATCTTCACGTGGTATGTTTGATCGCCAACATGAACATTGAGTCTCTTCACATTCTTTGGAACTTATAGATGCTCGCCGGCATATTTCGGCTGGAAGCGAACACAATGAAAATCGCAAAGAGCTCCGGGCAAAACTCCGTGCTAGCCTGAAGAGAGACCGCGAATCCTGGTGGTCTCGTCGTGCAACAGCGATGGAAATAGCCGCTGCCCTTGGTAACCATCGTGAGTTATTCCGTCTTATACGGGAAACGGGCAGCAGGAGACCTGGTGTTAATGAAACTAAACGTGACTAGAGTGGACAGCCTATCCACAATTTATCAAAACGCCTGAAACGTTGGGCTGAGCACTTTGAAAGGCAATTTAATCGGTCGGAATTGTTAGATTTCTCGCCGACCAGTGATCGCACTGCTCCGTGAACTGTTCCTTTGGCTCCACCTTCTCGCTCAGAAGTCGAACATGAGATCAAACTGTTGAAGTTAAATAAAGCTGCGGGATCTGATAATCTTCTTCCAGCTCTTTTCAAATTCGGGGGACCTGCTCTTGTGGATGATTTACACGAGTTACTGGTGAGACTGTAGGAGCAGGAAACTGTCCCAACCGATTACGGCCGCTGCATCATAGTCCCAATTTTCAATGGTGGCTCACGATCGGAATGCGGCAGCCATAGAGAAAGCAGTCTGATCTCCATCGCCTCCAAATTGCTTGCCTCTGTCATCCTTCACAGACTGACTGGCACTAGTGAAAGCCAGATTCGTGAAGAGCAAGCTGGATTTCGTCGCGGTCGTAGCTGCATTGACCACATCTTCACCTTGCGTCAGTTGCTGGAGCACCGTCACATATATTGGCGGCCCACCGTTGTCGTGTTCCTCAACATCAAAGGTGCATTCGATTCGGTGGATAGACATGCACTTTGGGACTGTCTACTCAGGAAAGGTGTACCTGAGAAATATGTGAATATTATCCGAGCATTATATGCGCGTAGCTCGGGCAGAGTGAGGGCTTACGGCAAGTTGTCGTCGCCCTTTAATATGTCCAGCGGCGTGAGACAAGGATGCCCGCTGTCACCTTCCCTCTCCAACTTCGCTGTTGACGAAGTCAAGGAAATCGCGCTCACAGGACACGACTTAGAAGGTGTGGAGCTACTCCCAGGAGAACGGCTTCTTGATTTAGAGTATGCTGATGATATTGCCCTTATCTGTAACAACACACAAACGTGCCAAGCTGCGCTGGACAGATTAGCACTAGCTATCCGTCACTTCAAGATTTGCTTTGCACCCTCGAAGTGCAAAGCGTTTCACCAAGATTGGTCTGGACCGCCTCCTACGTTGACCTTTGGTGGGGATCAGCTAGAAGTCGTTCAAAAATTCAACTACCTGGGAAGTTGTATCAGCGCCCGTGGGATTGAAGATAAAATCACGAATCGTATAGCAAAAGCTCGGGGCGCTTTTGCTAACCTTCGCCACTTATGGCGCCGGCGCGACATCACTCTTGCCCTGAAGGGTAGAGTGTACAATGCAGCAGTACGTTCGACCCTACTGTACGGTTGTGAAACCTGGCCGCTTAAAGCAGCGGACCTAAAGAGGCTAGTTACGTTCGACCAACGGTGCCTTCGTAATTTAGCTCACATTTGGTGGGAACACCGCATGAGTAACGAGCGTATTCGACGCCTTGTTTATGGCACAGGAAAAGGAAATGAACCGCTCAGCACCGTTATTTCACGCATCAGGCTCCGATGCTCAGCCACGTGTTACGCATGCGAGCCCACCGACTTCCACGACGTGTGTTGTTTGCGCGCCGGGGGTGTGGATGGAAGAAGAGGTGGGGTGGCCAAGCGATGACTTGGTCCAGAGGAATGAAGACCCTCACTTCTGAGCTGGCCTCGGTTGGAGCGTCTCGGCTCCCTGGTTGGGGTCCGAAAGACCATGAACACGTTTGGTTGGACACACTTGCCGATAGGGCTAAGAGCCGACCTCAGTGGCGTTCGTGCTGTGAGTTTCTTTGTCCCACCCCATTCCTCTTAGCCTCCCCCTCCAACCACGATCTCATTATTTAGCCTTATATAATTTTGCACAATAATTTTTTGGGTGCACAGCAGCCGGCTGGTAGCTTACCGGAACGATGCCCATCCGTTACCGGTAGCTAAGCCAGCTTTCACCAGTTGTTTTTTCTCTCCTTTTTTCTTTGTATTGCGGCACAGTAGCTGAGGTGTTTCCCACCTCTAGCTAACGTGTATGATGATGATGATGAGTTCGGCCGACGTACCCATAGTTTAGTGGTTTAGACGGCTGGATAGTTGGCATATGCCTCTAACGACCATGGGTTCCATTCTCATTAGAGGACCTAAGGGATGGGCATGACTGACGAGCCCTAATAGGGCAAACCGCTTCCGGTGCTTTTCTGGACTTGGCTATGCTAGGTAAACTGTTAACTTTCGGGATGCATGCCTGACAAGGGTTACAAGTAAAATTCTGCTACTTAAACGTACTACATAGAGAATTTTGTCTGTACCACATAAGCATAACTACTTTTATGCATTCACAAAAGAAATGATGATAGCCGTCTCTAGGTGGTACGCATTAGTTACGGTATGTACTATACGTGAACGAAAGCTCTAAGGGCTTAATACCCGCTGAAGTAGAACAAGTCTGGACAATATACTGTATACTGAACAAATGGCAGGACGACTATGGGCACGAAACCAAAGCTCCGCTAATTTGCATGGCTTGTGCGTTACTATCTTCAATTATTAAAGTACTTTCGTTTAGCATACGCCCTACAATTACATTTTATATGCACTTTACATCATTAGTAAAATGTTGGAAGGTTACGTAGCACTTTGTGGAAACTGTGCAAAACGTATTCACTCATACGGTCATCCGTCTTTCAGTAGGGCTTTCGCTGAGCATCTCATCACAAACCCATTAAGTTCCAATAATCCAACACGGAACTACCAGCTAGCCAGCCGAACAACCACACCGTGGTGCCAGCTGGGAGGTTTGGGTTTATCATCGTTCAGCAAATTGTTCAGCGGCAGTGTTCCAGGACGTGGTGGGCTTACTGCTGGCAATATATTACCCTACATAACGCCAATAATGACTGCTTAACAACCATGTGATGTAGCGTACGTGTTTTGACACTAAATAAAGTCACTGCCGTTGCTTGCTCGGACAACCATGTCAAATTCCGGTTCTTTCTTTCCAAAATTTGTACTCTGTGGGAGATTTCCCTTTCAAGGGCGTTTGGGTTCGGAGGCCTTACGATACATGCATAGGTAAGATTGAATTGCTTCCTGTTGAAGCCCTTCTTGCCCTGCTTTACAGTGGGCAAGTTTTTACTTATCCACGTTCACCTTTCCGCCTGGTTCCGTTTGATTACAGATGGTCTAGTTGTGAGTATCATATGCTGAATTTATCCCTTTTCCTTGCACCACTCGCGGAAAGAAGTTGAGGTGAATTATGTTCCATTGTCTGTCACTAATATCTCTGCTAGGCCGTAATATCGGGACAGCTTCTCCACCTCGTTGACAGTGTGCTGTGCAGTTGGATTGTATACCGGAATCACATCAGGTGAATGAGTCGACCAAAATGAGATGGGATTGGCCATTGATTGGTCCTGCATAGTCGATGTGTATTTGTTGCTGCAGTTTTTTCTGCTTTAGGCCATGTCTGCCACTGACACTTGAGAGGGGCCTTCGCTGCAAGTTGAAAAGATGCACACTGTTGGCAAAAAGTTTTTAAGTTCCGAATCTATTTCTGGCCAGTAAACAAAACTGTGTGGCAAGGCTTCCATGCTGCTGGTTCCAGGGTGCCCCGTGTTGAACTGCTACAATATTTGCCTCTGTAATTTCTTTGGCACCACTACTCGATCTTCAAACATCAGACAGTTGTCCACGACTGACAGGGATCCACTTCGATTGTATAACGGCCGCAACTCCATAGGTTTGCCTCCATTTGGCCAACATTTTCGTACACCCTGCATCGTTTTCTCCAAGATTCTGTCCCGTGATGTCTCCATACGAATGGTGTCGGCTGTTACTGGTAGTCTTCTCACCTTCTCAATCAGGATTCCTTGGACTTCTGATTCGAAACTGGTAGCTGCAATCTTACAATCATCGTTCGCCTTTGGGTGTGAATATATGAGACGAGACAGAGCATGCGCTTGACCGATTAGTTGCGTAAGTTTACACTGTATACTGAAGTCGTACGCCAGTAGTATGGTCGCCCATCTTTGCAATCGATTTGTCATATAAACTGGAATTCCTTCCTTTGATCCGAATATCGACAGAAGTGGCTTATGGTCAGTCAAGAGCGTGAAATGTCTGCCCCACATCACCTTGTGGAACCGTTTCATTGCGAAAACCATCGGGAGTGCTTCCTTCTCCATCTGCCTACAGCTTTTTACAACTGCCATTAGTGACCATACTGCGTACGCGGTAAACTTCTCTTCTTCATGCGGAAACACGTGGGCGATAACTGTGACGACACTGTGATTGAAAGTGTCAATAGAAACGGCAATTTTGGAATTCGGATTGAAATGCTTTGGCTGCATCAAAAGACGGCTAGCACTCATTCGTTCATTACCAACCCTTGTCTTTTGACAGTAGCTGGTTCAGCGGACCTCTGGTTCGGTGAAGGTTTCGTAGGAAAGCGTTATAATGGCTAACGAACCCAAGGAACGAGTGGAGCTCTGCAATGTCTTCTGGGGGTTTCATCTTTTTGATGGCTTCAATAGTGGCGGGATCCGGGCGCCGACCATGTTTGTCGATGATAAACCCAAGAAATTTGACACTTTCTAATAGGAACTTACATTTTTCATCCTGTTATCTGAATCCAGCTTCTTCGAGACACGAAAGCACTCTCTCCAGTGTCTGTATCAAGTTTTGCGTACCTGAGCCCATAATAAATGCACCGTCCAGGTATACTGCTGTATTTAGGATTTCACTCAGTAAGATATCCTTTATTTGTTGGGAAATGGCCGGTGCAGTTTTCATTCCGAACGGCAGCCGGTTGTACTGAAAAATCCGTGGTGGTATTTACTGTCAGGAATGTTCTGCACTGAAAAGCAACTGGGATTTACAGATACTCATCAGCTAGGTCAAGTTTTGCGAAACATTTTCCCCCATTGAGTTTGCCGAAGTAGTCTTCTGGTACCGGCAGAGGATGCTGAAGATCTTCCAACACACGTTTCAAAGTTGTCGAGAAATCAGAACAAATACGGACTTTACCGTTTCCTTTCTTTATCACCACTATAGGTGTTGCTCATTCTGAATAGTGAACTCGTTCGGTTATCCCATCAGATTGTAGTCGATTTAACTCGGCTTCCACTAAGGACTGGATTGCGTAGGGCACCGGGTGTCTTATTCCACAGACTGGCTTGGAGTCTGGTTTAAGGTTCAATGCGGCAATGGCTAAGTTGTAGCATCCGAGACCAAATTGGAATGATGCATTGTGAAGTCGTTTTGTTTCCGTAATCTAACGTTGAAATATCGGGCTCGAAGTCGACGGTTGCGACAGCAGATTGATTTGCGGTGGCTGACATATACTGTTCACTGGATGATCAAGCAGTTAGTTCGTCCATCCAGTCTAGTTCCAACGAATCTAACCCCCGCTGGTGTGTCACGAAACATGTCGTCTAGATTTGTTTATCGCGGTAGTATACCTGATAATACAGTTTACCAGGCAATTTTAACTTACCTCCTGAAGCACTCCATGCAGCGTGACCCGTTTCTATGAGTGTCG
>OX104067.1:2221341-2259886 GCA_944474145.2 Dicrocoelium dendriticum | reverse complement strand
ACCCGAACCACCCAGTTGGCACCACGGGGAAGTGGTTCAGCTAGCCAGTCGGATTGAAGATAAGCATCGGCCGTCCTAGTGCCTCTCTGCTAGTGTTTCCAATTTTGGGCGGCATATGTGTAACAGATAAAGCTAGGTAGTTTATGTCGAGAGAGGATATGCGCAAATCAAAATGCCTAAAGGTTTGAACCACGACTTTAACAGTGGTCAATTGGTCAACTAGATAAAGTATATATGAATATATTTTTATATATACTGTTTGGAACAGCGGAGCTAAGTTTAGCGAAACTAGACTTTATGAAATGCATGAATTAGCGACATCTAGCACCTGAACTTTGCGAATACTAAAGGTGTACACTTTAAGCAGGCATTCAAACGAAGATGTTCCGGACCGTTCTCATGATAACTAGTTGCACTTTATGTCGAAGCAACGATATCATCCGCTGTCTAATACGAGGCATACGTCTGCAAGAATGCCTGTATCAGACATACCGCAAAAGTCGTAGGTCCAAGCACCCAGTATTCCAAGTATTTAGAAAATGGTACCTGATAGATGAAGGCGAAGGGATAAAGGTGAAGGTTTGACGCCAGAAATAAATTTTGTCTGCGCTGACGGCTGCTCCTTATATAACATGAATGGCACCCGTCGTGAGCCACATGTTTAAAGTATTAGTCAAATGATGCTGGAATGGATGCTGGAATAGACGCAACGCTTCAGTGTCTGGTTAAATCATCAGGGTCCTTAATAATAAGGGCTTTAGTATTGTGCTGTCATGGAGCCGTCATCTTAATCCAATAGCGCGGACGGGAATAACCCAGGGAAGACAGGTAATAACAAGTTTTAGAAGTTGCACTAAATTCAGCTTTCATGTTGTCCACATTCAGTGCCTCAGTACAACCGATAATACTCTTTGAATATGTTTGCTTTATTAGTATTCAGAGTGCAGGGCTGCTATAGTGTTCTAACACGGATTCAATGTAGTAAGTGTTTGCCCGTCTTAGTTCAGTTTTATTTGTCAAGGTGGTGTAGCTGACATGGGTAAAATTTGCAAAACCATAAGCGCACACTTTTACTTACGGACTGGTTGCAGCAAGCGTTAAATATTACTGGCTGCCGTCAGCTAAACCATTATGATAAGGTGCCACATGTTTTGGCAACAAGCCATGTTACTGTTGAGATGATCTCATTAGTTTCACAGATCTACATCAGCAAAGTCGAAAATAGCTGTTGCAAAAGACGTTGTTGCAAGTCGCGCCATATGGTTCCTTTAGCCGTTACGACATAGATAGTCCCGATATGTTGTATCGTCAGTGCAGCACAGCTAATCGTATTATAGGCGACAAAACAAGGTTTGTACAACTATGGTCTTGTACTCGGCAGTGCATGCTTTAGCATGGAAAGCAAACAAATTTTGTCTGGTAAGGTAAAATTACTAAAGGAAAAAGCATCAAGCTGTGCGTCTTGTGTGGCAAGCAGATTTACTAAATTATCCAGAGCATGTGACCGGAAAGCTTGATGAAATTTGCTCAAATGACGAGCAGCAATGCGGTCAGAACATTCTGGTTTTGGTAGTTACACCGATGAAAGCCGTTTTGCTAAAATCATCCATCCGCGTGAAGGTGTAGCAGGAGCAATTTAGAAGGTTTGATAAGGACAGACTAGAAGCCAATAAAAAATATGCATGCAGTGACGTAACTAGCAGCTTACAGATCTCGTGGATCAAATAAATGGCTGTTACTGAGTTCCTCTATGTTTGGTTAGCATACGTGATGATACCACCACCACCACCCTCACCACCAACACCGCCACCACCTCCAACACCACTACCACTAATACCACTACCACCACCACCACCAATGCCGCGACCACCAACAACAGCAGCAACAGCACCACCACCACCACCATCACCACCACCACCACCATATCCGCTGGCGTTCATTGGCAATTACACCAAACCGCAAGATAACCAGAGCTGGTAATGGCCCCACCTCCAAAAGCAGAGTTCAACAGACATCATTGTAAAACATGTGTTTAATAACCCTTAGCTGTGAAAAGTCTAGGCTAAACGCTCCTTCCATATGATTAGCGCTCGTTGATGGATACATTGAGCGTGTCCGCGTTTAAGCAAAAACGTTTTTGCTTTAAATTAGTTAGTTCCAGACAACATATTAAAAAGCCCGGAAAAATGTTGGGGACTAGTTTGGTGTGTGCATTTTGCATTGTCTCCTCAGCACCATTAACAATAATCGATGTTGTTAGACATAGCTACCGCTGCGTGAAACCTGACAAGCGTGAGGTGCAAAACGAATGATGGAAGTTCACCCCTGCGTCCAAGGTAGCTTAAGACTGACAAACAATTGTTTCTGAACACACAAGGCTGGCTTCATCCGGCTTATATCAACAGCCACAGCATACCGAAGGAAGCGGGTATTAGTGATATGTTACACAACTTTAAATGCGGAGTCCAGCTCTACCCGGTGACCCGAGTCTTATAGGTGTTTGCCACTCGAGGAACTTTCGGTCTACAAAAACGCAGAATCTGACGAGGTAGGAAATCTGTGTATCCAAGCTGAAGCCATCTTGGTACATGCTCCCTTATTCTGGAAGTCAAAGTCCTGTTAATTCCACCAACGTAACTGTGTCCGCGGTCACCTACAAATTGGGGTACACGGTGTGAGTTGGCTCCAGTACACTGAACTACGTTGCAGTTATGGACAAATTTGGTTTCGGCGGTTGACGACCAGTTCTGACGCATGCCGCCTTTATTGTGTAGCTGAAGTTATACGCTTGGTTGTCTTCCCTGTGGCTAAACCATCTTCGGAAGTTAATTCGATACACACTTTTTCCTTGGCTGTCGCGTTCCGGATCGCTGGCTATCCTTTCACCTTACTGACCCCACGACTTTTTGCAATACTAGGTGAATACTTAAGCGCTTTCTGTAGTACGACGGACTCCGCATTACTACTTGATGTACGCTTCTTGCGTCTTTCCTCTTTCCAAAGCAGTTTATTACCCCAAATCTAGCACTTTTCGCCTATATTTTAGCTAAAGCTACCACATTTTCCGCTGCCGTCACAGGTGAACTTCTAAAAGCCTTTCGATAAATCCTCCTTACATTTCCGCGCACAGTCGAGAAGACTTTTTATTTTATTTGTTTCATTTTTCAACGACTAGCTTCTCCTGCCTATGTTGTACCTCCAAATCTGACTGCCCGTCCAGCTGGTCAAAGTACATGAAGGGAAGCAAGCGTCCATTGGACCTGCCTTTCTTTCAATGCTGTCCTGCTGAACTCTATATGTGGCCTGTGGCTTTCATTGTCACAAAGGCAGCAGTATGCTTTGCCTGCTAATTGGCTATCACTTTACAGTACCGCCACTTACGTCCGACAGTATAACCTACCTATACACCACTTCTGCAGCTCACGAACTCTCTGACAACGAGCAAGTAATTTAACCCATACGGAACTTAACCCACCGTAATATCATGATCTTAATGACTAACTCCGGCTCAAGTGTGCATTAGCTGCACTTCTGACAAGCCGTCTATCTGGCTTACCGTTACGACTGGACAACTAGCAAGTTCGTCTTACTTCGTTCATTTCCGCCTCATCTCTCTCTGGTATCTTTTATTTTTCGATGGTTGGAAAGCACAGCCGGTTCAATGAGTATCCCTTTACAGTACAGCCCCCACGTCCTGTTGGAATACTAAATGCATAACCACGTGCTATTACTAATACGGCTGGCTCCGCATTACAACTTGTTGTACGCATCTCACATCTGTCCAGCTTCTAAACCTCTTTACTACTTTTCTCTCGTCTAGCACTCTTCGCTTACATTGTTTTATCTCCACTTCTGACAAGCCATCCAACTGACTGACCTTCATGACTGGTCGTGTTCTACCATATGACTTTGCTTTCTCCCAATACTATCCAATACTGCCGTGACATTTGGCTTTCAATGACATTACAGGCTCAGTATTCTCTGCCGACTCATTGCTTATCCCTCATATTACGGCTTCCCAGAGTTGGTTTGTTTTGCTTGCGTTGAGAAACCTGCTGTTGCACATGAACACTTGCTGGATGAGGAAGTTACAAAGTAGTCCTCCGGATCACTATTAAATAAATAAATAGTTTTTCTTCTTGACAAGGCGAGGCACGCCTTTACAGGCATGCTCATTTTGACATAACAATGCGTGGTCAAGAATGTGCAAGAATAAGTTATGTTTGCCGTACCAGTGTATGTTTATGTAGGGGGTATGTAAGTATGTAACTGTGTGTGTGGGTGTGCAACTGTGAGGTTCTTGTATGTAACTATGCTGCTCTAATTTTGACTATCATCTCGTTGGCAATGCTCGAGTAGAAAATGGTTGTTCGTGCATGGAAAGGATTATTCGGATACCCACGGGGCAGTGACTTTACTTTGGGGCGAGTCACGACCGCCACGTCACAGTGTTGTTAAGGCAGACATTTGTGGCTTTTTATAGGGAGGACGCTTGCCAGGCGAAAACCCACCACGTCCTGGAACACTGCCGCCGAAC
This sequence comes from Dicrocoelium dendriticum, assembly GCA_944474145.2. Taxonomy (NCBI): domain Eukaryota; kingdom Metazoa; phylum Platyhelminthes; class Trematoda; order Plagiorchiida; family Dicrocoeliidae; genus Dicrocoelium; species Dicrocoelium dendriticum. Next base: position 2,255,349 of record OX104067.1, on the reverse strand, counting down.
CATTTGCTGGAACGAAATAAACCCGAACCACCCAGTTGGCACCACGGGGAAGTGGTTCAGCTAGCCAGTCGGATTGAAGATAAGCATCGGCCGTCCTAGTGCCTCTCTGCTAGTGTTTCCAATTTTGGGCGGCATATGTGTAACAGATAAAGCTAGGTAGTTTATGTCGAGAGAGGATATGCGCAAATCAAAATGCCTAAAGGTTTGAACCACGACTTTAACAGTGGTCAATTGGTCAACTAGATAAAGTATATATGAATATATTTTTATATATACTGTTTGGAACAGCGGAGCTAAGTTTAGCGAAACTAGACTTTATGAAATGCATGAATTAGCGACATCTAGCACCTGAACTTTGCGAATACTAAAGGTGTACACTTTAAGCAGGCATTCAAACGAAGATGTTCCGGACCGTTCTCATGATAACTAGTTGCACTTTATGCCGAAGCAACGATATCATCCGCTGTCTAATACGAGGCATACGTCTGCAAGAATGCCTGTATCAGACATACCGCAAAAGTCGTAGGTCCAAGCACCCAGTATTCCAAGTATTTAGAAAATGGTACCTGATAGATGAAGGCGAAGGGATAAAGGTGAAGGTTTGACGCCAGAAATAAATTTTGTCTGCGCTGACGGCTGCTCCTTATATAACATGAATGGCACCCGTCGTGAGCCACATGTTTAAAGTATTAGTCAAATGATGCTGGAATGGATGCTGGAATAGACGCAACGCTTCAGTGTCTGGTTAAATCATCAGGGTCCTTAATAATAAGGGCTTTAGTATTGTGCTGTCATGGAGCCGTCATCTTAATCCAATAGCGCGGACGGGAATAACCCAGGGAAGACAGGTAATAACAAGTTTTAGAAGTTGCACTAAATTCAGCTTTCATGTTGTCCACATTCAGTGCCTCAGTACAACCGATAATACTCTTTGAATATGTTTGCTTTATTAGTATTCAGAGTGCAGGGCTGCTATAGTGTTCTAACACGGATTCAATGTAGTAAGTGTTTGCCCGTCTTAGTTCAGTTTTATTTGTCAAGGTGGTGTAGCTGACATGGGTAAAATTTGCAAAACCATAAGCGCACACTTTTACTTACGGACTGGTTGCAGCAAGCGTTAAATATTACTGGCTGCCGTCAGCTAAACCATTATGATAAGGTGCCACATGTTTTGGCAACAAGCCATGTTACTGTTGAGATGATCTCATTAGTTTCACAGATCTACATCAGCAAAGTCGAAAATAGCTGTTGCAAAAGACGTTGTTGCAAGTCGCGCCATATGGTTCCTTTAGCCGTTACGACATAGATAGTCCCGATATGTTGTATCGTCAGTGCAGCACAGCTAATCGTATTATAGGCGACAAAACAAGGTTTGTACAACTATGGTCTTGTACTCGGCAGTGCATGCTTTAGCATGGAAAGCAAACAAATTTTGTCTGGTAAGGTAAAATTACTAAAGGAAAAAGCATCAAGCTGTGCGTCTTGTGTGGCAAGCAGATTTACTAAATTATCCAGAGCATGTGACCGGAAAGCTTGATGAAATTTGCTCAAATGACGAGCAGCAATGCGGTCAGAACATTCTGGTTTTGGTAGTTACACCGATGAAAGCCGTTTTGCTAAAATCATCCATCCGCGTGAAGGTGTAGCAGGAGCAATTTAGAAGGTTTGATAAGGACAGACTAGAAGCCAATAAAAAATATGCATGCAGTGACGTAACTAGCAGCTTACAGATCTCGTGGATCAAATAAATGGCTGTTACTGAGTTCCTCTATGTTTGGTTAGCATACGTGATGATACCACCACCACCACCCTCACCACCAACACCGCCACCACCTCCAACACCACTACCACTAATACCACTACCACCACCACCACCAATGCCGCGACCACCAACAACAGCAGCAACAGCACCACCACCACCACCATCACCACCACCACCACCATATCCGCTGGCGTTCATTGGCAATTACACCAAACCGCAAGATAACCAGAGCTGGTAATGGCCCCACCTCCAAAAGCAGAGTTCAACAGACATCATTGTAAAACATGTGTTTAATAACCCTTAGCTGTGAAAAATCTAGGCTAAACGCTCCTTCCATATGATTAGCGCTCGTTGATGGATACATTGAGCGTGTCCGCGTTTAAGCAAAAACGTTTTTGCTTTAAATTAGTTAGTTCCAGACAACATATTAAAAAGCCCGGAAAAATGTTGGGGACTAGTTTGGTGTGTGCATTTTGCATTGTCTCCTCAGCACCATTAACAATAATCGATGTTGTTAGACATAGCTACCGCTGCGTGAAACCTGACAAGCGTGAGGTGCAAAACGAATGATGGAAGTTCACCCCTGCGTCCAAGGTAGCTTAAGACTGACAAACAATTGTTTCTGAACACACAAGGCTGGCTTCATCCGGCTTATATCAACAGCCACAGCATACCGAAGGAAGCGGGTATTAGTGATATGTTACACAACTTTAAATGCGGAGTCCAGCTCTACCCGGTGACCCGAGTCTTATAGGTGTTTGCCACTCGAGGAACTTTCGGTCTACAAAAACGCAGAATCTGACGAGGTAGGAAATCTGTGTATCCAAGCTGAAGCCATCTTGGTACATGCTCCCTTATTCTGGAAGTCAAAGTCCTGTTAATTCCACCAACGTAACTGTGTCCGCGGTCACCTACAAATTGGGGTACACGGTGTGAGTTGGCTCCAGTACACTGAACTACGTTGCAGTTATGGACAAATTTTGGTTTCGGCGGTTGACGACCAGTTCTGACGCATGCCGCCTTTATTGTGTAGCTGAAGTTATACGCTTGGTTGTCTTCCCTGTGGCTAAACCATCTTCGGAAGTTAATTCGATACACACTTTTTCCTTGGCTGTCGCGTTCCGGATCGCTGGCTATCCTTTCACCTTACTGACCCCACGACTTTTTGCAATACTAGGTGAATACTTAAGCGCTTTCTGTAGTACGACGGACTCCGCATTACTACTTGATGTACGCTTCTTGCGTCTTTCCTCTTTCCAAAGCAGTTTATTACCCCAAATCTAGCACTTTTCGCCTATATTTTAGCTAAAGCTACCACATTTTCCGCTGCCGTCACAGGTGAACTTCTAAAAGCCTTTCGATAAATCCTCCTTACATTTCCGCGCACAGTCGAGAAGACTTTTTATTTTATTTGTTTCATTTTTCAACGACTAGCTTCTCCTGCCTATGTTGTACCTCCAAATCTGACTGCCCGTCCAGCTGGTCAAAGTACATGAAGGGAAGCAAGCGTCCATTAGACCTGCCCTTCATTCAATGCTGTCCTGCTGAACTCTATATGTGGCCTGTGGCTTTCATTGTCACAAAGGCAGCAGTATGCTTTGCCTGCTAATTGGCTATCACTTTACAGTACCGCCACTTACGTCCGACAGTATAACCTACCTATACACCACTTCTGCAGCTCACGAACTCTCTGACAACGAGCAAGTAATTTAACCCATACGGAACTTAACCCACCGTAATATCATGATCTTAATGACTAACTCCGGCTCAAGTGTGCATTAGCTGCACTTCTGACAAGCCGTCTATCTGGCTTACCGTTACGACTGGACAACTAGCAAGTTCGTCTTACTTCGTTCATTTCCGCCTCATCTCTCTCTGGTATCTTTTATTTTTCGATGGTTGGAAAGCACAGCCGGTTCAATGAGTATCCCTTTACAGTACAGCCCCCACGTCCTGTTGGAATACTAAATGCATAACCACGTGCTATTACTAATACGGCTGGCTCCGCATTACAACTTGTTGTACGCATCTCACATCTGTCCAGCTTCTAAACCTCTTTACTACTTTTCTCTCGTCTAGCACTCTTCGCTTACATTGTTTTATCTCCACTTCTGACAAGCCATCCAACTGACTGACCTTCATGACTGGTCGTGTTCTACCATATGACTTTGCTTTCTCCCAATACTATCCAATACTGCCGTGACATTTGGCTTTCAATGACATTACAGGCTCAGTATTCTCTGCCGACTCATTGCTTATCCCTCATATTACGGCTTCCCAGAGTTGGTTTGTTTTGCTTGCGTTGAGAAACCTGCTGTTGCACATGAACACTTGCTGGATGAGGAAGTTACAAAGTAGTCCTCCGGATCACTATTAAATAAATAAATAGTTTTTCTTCTTGACAAGGCGAGGCACGCCTTTACAGGCATGCTCATTTTGACATAACAATGCGTGGTCAAGAATGTGCAAGAATAAGTTATGTTTGCCGTACCAGTGTATGTTTATGTAGGGGGTATGTAAGTATGTAACTGTGTGTGTGGGTGTGCAACTGTGAGGTTCTTGTATGTAACTATGCTGCTCTAATTTTGACTATCATCTCGTTGGCAATGCTCGAGTAGAAAATGGTTGTTCGTGCATGGAAAGGATTATTCGGATACCCACGGGGCAGTGACTTTACTTTGGGGCGAGTCACGACCGCCACGTCACAGTGTTGTTAAGCAGACATTTGTGGCTTTTTATAGGGAGGACGCTTGCCAGGCGAAAACCCACCGCGTCCTGGAACACTGCCGCCGAACCATTTGCTGGAACGAAATAAACCCGAACCACCCAGTTGGCACCACGGGGAAGTGGTTCAGCTAGCCAGTCGGATTGAAGATAAGCATCGGCCGTCCTAGTGCCTCTCTGCTAGTGTTTCCAATTTTGGGCGGCATATGTGTAACAGATAAAGCTAGGTAGTTTATGTCGAGAGAGGATATGCGCAAATCAAAATGCCTAAAGGTTTGAACCACGACTTTAACAGTGGTCAATTGGTCAAATAGATAAAGTATATATGAATATATTTTTATATATACTGTTTGGAACAGCGGAGCTAAGTTTAGCGAAACTAGACTTTATGAAATGCATGAATTAGCGACATCTAGCACCTGAACTTTGCGAATACTAAAGGTGTACACTTTAAGCAGGCATTCAAACGAAGATGTTCCGGACCGTTCTCATGATAACTAGTTGCACTTTATGTCGAAGCAACGATATCATCCGCTGTCTAATACGAGGCATACGTCTGCAAGAATGCCTGTATCAGACATACCGCAAAAGTCGTAGGTCCAAGCACCCAGTATTCCAAGTATTTAGAAAATGGTACCTGATAGATGAAGGCGAAGGGATAAAGGTGAAGGTTTGACGCCAGAAATAAATTTTGTCTGCGCTGACGGCTGCTCCTTATATAACATGAATGGCACCCGTCGTGAGCCACATGTTTAAAGTATTAGTCAAATGATGCTGGAATGGATGCTGGAATAGACGCAACGCTTCAGTGTCTGGTTAAATCATCAGGGTCCTTAATAATAAGGGCTTTAGTATTGTGCTGTCATGGAGCCGTCATCTTAATCCAATAGCGCGGACGGGAATAACCCAGGGAAGACAGGTAATAACAAGTTTTAGAAGTTGCACTAAATTCAGCTTTCATGTTGTCCACATTCAGTGCCTCAGTACAACCGATAATACTCTTTGAATATGTTTGCTTTATTAGTATTCAGAGTGCAGGGCTGCTATAGTGTTCTAACACGGATTCAATGTAGTAAGTGTTTGCCCGTCTTAGTTCAGTTTTATTTGTCAAGGTGGTGTAGCTGACATGGGTAAAATTTGCAAAACCATAAGCGCACACTTTTACTTACGGACTGGTTGCAGCAAGCGTTAAATATTACTGGCTGCCGTCAGCTAAACCATTATGATAAGGTGCCACATGTTTTGGCAACAAGCCATGTTACTGTTGAGATGATCTCATTAGTTTCACAGATCTACATCAGCAAAGTCGAAAATAGCTGTTGCAAAAGACGTTGTTGCAAGTCGCGCCATATGGTTCCTTTAGCCGTTACGACATAGATAGTCCCGATATGTTGTATCGTCAGTGCAGCACAGCTAATCGTATTATAGGCGACAAAACAAGGTTTGTACAACTATGGTCTTGTACTCGGCAGTGCATGCTTTAGCATGGAAAGCAAACAAATTTTGTCTGGTAAGGTAAAATTACTAAAGGAAAAAGCATCAAGCTGTGCGTCTTGTGTGGCAAGCAGATTTACTAAATTATCCAGAGCATGTGACCGGAAAGCTTGATGAAATTTGCTCAAATGACGAGCAGCAATGCGGTCAGAACATTCTGGTTTTGGTAGTTACACCGATGAAAGCCGTTTTGCTAAAATCATCCATCCGCGTGAAGGTGTAGCAGGAGCAATTTAGAAGGTTTGATAAGGACAGACTAGAAGCCAATAAAAAATATGCATGCAGTGACGTAACTAGCAGCTTACAGATCTCGTGGATCAAATAAATGGCTGTTACTGAGTTCCTCTATGTTTGGTTAGCATACGTGATGATACCACCACCACCACCCTCACCACCAACACCGCCACCACCTCCAACACCACTACCACTAATACCACTACCACCACCACCACCAATGCCGCGACCACCAACAACAGCAGCAACAGCACCACCACCACCACCAGCACCACCATCACCACCATATCCGCTGGCGTTCATTGGCAATTACACCAAACCGCAAGATAACCAGAGCTGGTAACGGCCCCACCTCCAAAAGCAGAGTTCAACAGACATCATTGTAAAACATGTGTTTAATAACCCTTAGCTGTGAAAAATCTAGGCTAAACGCTCCTTCCATATGATTAGCGCTCGTTGATGGATACATTGAGCGTGTCCGCGTTTAAGCAAAAACGTTTTTGCTTTAAATTAGTTAGTTCCAGACAACATATTAAAAAGCCCGGAAAAATGTTGGGGACTAGTTTGGTGTGTGCATTTTGCATTGTCTCCTCAGCACCATTAACAATAATCGATGTTGTTAGACATAGCTACCGCTGCGTGAAACCTGACAAGCGTGAGGTGCAAAACGAATGATGGAAGTTCACCCCTGCGTCCAAGGTAGCTTAAGACTGACAAACAATTTTTTCTGAACACACAAGGCTGGCTTCATCCGGCTTATATCAACAGCCACAGCATACCGAAGGAAGCGGGTATTAGTGATATGTTACACAACTTTAAATGCGGAGTCCAGCTCTACCCGGTGACCCGAGTCTTATAGGTGTTTGCCACTCGAGGAACTTTCGGTCTACAAAAACGCAGAATCTGACGAGGTAGGAAATCTGTGTATCCAAGCTGAAGCCATCTTGGTACATGCTCCCTTATTCTGGAAGTCAAAGTCCTGTTAATTCCACCAACGTAACTGTGTCCGCGGTCACCTACAAATTGGGGTACACGGTGTGAGTTGGCTCCAGTACACTGAACTACGTTGCAGTTATGGACAAATTTTGGTTTCGGCGGTTGACGACCAGTTCTGACGCATGCCGCCTTTATTGTGTAGCTGAAGTTATACGCTTGGTTGTCTTCCCTGTGGCTAAACCATCTTCGGAAGTTAATTCGATACACACTTTTTCCTTGGCTGTCGCGTTCCGGATCGCTGGCTATCCTTTCACCTTACTGACCCCACGACTTTTTGCAATACTAGGTGAATACTTAAGCGCTTTCTGTAGTACGACGGACTCCGCATTACTACTTGATGTACGCTTCTTGCGTCTTTCCTCTTTCCAAAGCAGTTTATTACCCCAAATCTAGCACTTTTCGCCTATATTTTAGCTAAAGCTACCACATTTTCCGCTGCCGTCACAGGTGAACTTCTAAAAGCCTTTCGATAAATCCTCCTTACATTTCCGCGCACAGTCGAGAAGACTTTTTATTTTATTTGTTTCATTTTTCAACGACTAGCTTCTCCTGCCTATGTTGTACCTCCAAATCTGACTGCCCGTCCAGCTGGTCAAAGTACATGAAGGGAAGCAAGCGTCCATTGGACCTGCCTTTCTTTCAATGCTGTCCTGCTGAACTCTATATGTGGCCTGTGGCTTTCATTGTCACAAAGGCAGCAGTATGCTTTGCCTGCTAATTGGCTATCACTTTACAGTACCGCCACTTACGTCCGACAGTATAACCTACCTATATACCACATCTGCAGCTCACGAACTCTCTGACAACGAGCAAGTAATTTAACCCATACGGAACTTAACCCACCGTAATAGCATGATCTTAATGACTAACTCCGGCTCAAGTGTGCATTAGCTGCACTTCTGACAAGCCGTCTATCTGGCTTACCGTTACGACTGGACAACTAGCAAGTTCGTCTTACTTCGTTCATTTCCGCCTCATCTCTCTCTGGTATCTTTTATTTTTCGATGGTTGGAAAGCACAGCCGGTTCAATGAGTATCCCTTTACAGTACAGCCCCCACGTCCTGTTGGAATACTAAATGCATAACCACGTGCTATTACTAATACGGCTGGCTCCGCATTACAACTTGTTGTACGCATCTCACATCTGTCCAGCTTCTAAACCTCTTTACTACTTTTCTCTCGTCTAGCACTCTTCGCTTACATTGTTTTATCTCCACTTCTGACAAGCCATCCAACTGACTGACCTTCATGACTGGTCGTGTTCTACCATATGACTTTGCTTTCTCCCAATACTATCCAATACTGCCGTGACATTTGGCTTTCAATGACATTACAGGCTCAGTATTCTCTGCCGACTCATTGCTTATCCCTCATATTACGGCTTCCCAGAGTTGGTTTGTTTTGCTTGCGTTGAGAAACCTGCTGTTGCACATGAACACTTGCTGGATGAGGAAGTTACAAAGTAGTCCTCCGGATCACTATTAAATAAATAAATAGTTTTTCTTCTTGACAAGGCGAGGCACGCCTTTACAGGCATGCTCATTTTGACATAACAATGCGTGGTCAAGAATGTGCAAGAATAAGTTATGTTTGCCGTACCAGTGTATGTTTATGTAGGGGGTATGTAAGTATGTAACTGTGTGTGTGGGTGTGCAACTGTGAGGTTCTTGTATGTAACTATGCTGCTCTAATTTTGACTATCATCTCGTTGGCAATGCTCGAGTAGAAAATGGTTGTTCGTGCATGGAAAGGATTATTCGGATACCCACGGGGCAGTGACTTTACTTTGGGGCGAGTCACGACCGCCACGTCACAGTGTTGTTAAGCAGACATTTGTGGCTTTTTATAGGGAGGACGCTTGCCAGGCGAAAACCCACCACGTCCTGGAACACTGCCGCCGAACCATTTGCTGGAACGAAATAAACCCGAACCACCCAGCTGGCACCACGAGGAGATTGTTCGGCTAGCCAGCCGTGAATATCCTCTCTTCCAGCTAAACGCTGCCAGGGATCATCTTTTCATCCGTTAGCTTCCATTAGCTACTACCATCGTTACTTTTGGCCATCTTCTAACACTCTCAGAGCTATGACGCAACGCAAGTTTCATTCACGTTTTGCTGTCTCCAGCTTACCAGGCTCGCTCCTACCTTATTATGGTGAAGGTCGCTGTATGCGTCCGTTCCTCCTGAGCTTACTCCTTAGTCTCTTAGCAAATCGCCATCAAGGCCTAGTACTGCTGTAGCCTATCCTGGCCTCTCGCTGTTGCCTTGTTCACGTGCTTCGTGCAATGCCGAGATTATAAGTTTATTTATAGGGTAAGCATCTCAGGCTATGGTCTCCATTACTGGACTTGACTTCCCTCTTAGATTTCGCTATTTACCCCTCGTGCCACTTGCATAATATTATGAACGTCATAACGTGTGCTTGGTTCTTTCCTTATTAATTTAATTATATCCCGGGTAACGCCACACAAGCATTCCAGCTTTAGCCTCCTGCGTCCCATCTCTCACATTACTGACGAATTTCTGATTATTTATGTAACGGCGCTTTAGCGTCATCTGTTCCATTAACAGCTCACCGCACCCCTGTTCACTTGCACCCGCTATTCATCAAATCTTTATATTTACTACATCACTTGAAACGCCGTTGTATGAACTGACTGCACCTTGCTATGCATCGTAAGTCCGTTGGCCTCAGCTTCACCTAAGCTGATACTCGTTTCATGACCGCTTTCATCAGGTGTACTTGAGGCCACCGTTCATCCTTACACCATTGTACCTATGCATCCTTCCAATACCCGTACGTTTTGTTGAACGTTGTAAACACTCTTATCTCTCTTTGGACCATGCGCTCTACTGAACCTTCTTCGTGCGCTGTAGTTATAGTATGAACAACACCTGAGACGTGACGTAAGAAGGCACCTGCACACCAGATATACCGAACCAAATTACATAGTACCAAAGAACTATGTACCACTGCAGGCAATCACTCATTTCATAGTGTTGAACAATGTATACTAGTCTGTGTATTTGCTTGGTTACTTCTTGTTCGATGCTCGATTTCCCGAGGTTTCCACGGATACGGCGGTTGGCAAGTGACAGTACACCAACTGACATTGGCTAATCAATCCTCAAGCTGGTTTGAAGCGATTGATCACTCCTCCGGGACCTCAGCAGCAACTCACTATGCTGACGATCCCAAGCAGGTTCCAAATGGATCATACTTATGGCGATTTGGAGAGATGTGGTTTTCACGGGGTATAACCAACGTGGGTTTAACTCGCCTCAAAATCACGTTGCCCCCCGATATTATGTTCCTACATTTATCTCTTGTTTCACTATGGACGAGAGATTTATCTATCAACCTTAGATTGACATGGACAACATTGCTGCCTTACACTGGCGTTCGAACCATTGGGTTCGGAGCCTTGCATTTCTGCAAGAATATCTGGTTATTTCCAATAACGGGAGCATGTCGGCCGGTGGCCGAGTGGTTGGCACGTTTGCTTTCCAACCATAAGGTCACCGGTTCGAATCCGCGTAGGGGTGGGCGTCCTCGCGGTATACTCAGCCCGCGCGCGACTGGTGGTGGTCGCGCGGCAGCGAAGCGCCGTTACGGCGTATAAGCTGACACATTTCATTTTTTTCAATAACGGGAGCATTTCTGATGGCATAACCTGGAGAAATTGCAAGGTAGGAAATCAGTTTCTCTTAACAGTAGGTACCTGTGGTGGTACCCTGTTCCCCTATTGTGGGCAATGTGTGCGTTTACATAGCCTAAACCCAAGGGTTCGGCACAATTACTCTAAGAATTCTAATGATCTGAAAACAATTATTGCGCGCATCCTTTGCATCCTGCACTTGAATGTGCAGTGGCATATTTGCTTGAGCTGCGACTAATTTAGTCATAAGGATCAACTGCAAGCACCAACCTATCCTTCCAGTGCGCACACTTGGGCAAAAAGGCTTCACTCCACGGCCGGTATCACACAAAGCAAGAGCCAAAGTCTATTAATTCGTAACTGTTACTCGTTTGCACAATCTTTACCTGAAGTTTCTAGGTATTTCATTCCTTGCCGGGCTTCAACGACTAATGGCGGACCTCGACTAAGCAATTCGCTTAGCCAACGCAGAAATTCAAAGCACATTTGACTGCGAATAAGCGAGTATAAAATCGGTCGGCAAGGTTCATTGTCAGTTATACATTACCATTCAAACGGATTGAGGGCAGTGTTCTAGGACTTTGTGCACTTAGGCCTGGCGAGCGTTCGCTCTATAAAAAGCCACAAATGTCCGTGTATCAAAACTGCGACGTGGCGGATGTGACTCGCCACTGCATAAATTCATTGCTCACAAACTCACACTGGCAAATTAACCAGGGCGACATTTCGCATCATTTCAATTTATTTTGGATACATACACTAGAAAGACGCATCCTGGTTTCAACCCTCCGCCTCCACTCTGCTGTGTAAGCTTTTACACATCTTTGATCTCAGACTTTCGCTGCGGCAACCAAGAGTTCCTTCCTGACCAGTGCATCCGCCATTTCGGCAAATTCTATATTTTGCAGGAACAGCGCAGCTCATGCAAATCAACGTACTTGTTGCGAAATGATCGCTTTTAAAGCCTTGAACATGCCAGATTTGGTGTGCCTCGAAGTATTGCAAGAGACATTAGTTATCTATGTAGTTAAACTATTTGACCTTCGCGGTTGTTGCTTTATCGACACAGCTTCATGGGTAACCATTTACCATCGGGATTACTGGAATTAACACTGGCGCATCTTCCAAACAGTTATCCGAACAAATTTTGCTGAAACGACTACCCAGCGTCTCCCCAAGTGTCCCTTTGTAGCGTACCGGTATGAAGCTGATGCAGTGCAGGTACTGACGGGACCTCTTAATCTATTCATTATCCCTGCAACTTATGAGTATGTCCAGATGTAGCGGCTGATTGTTCTGTCCTACCTCGCAAGTAACACGTAAGTTAGCATAAGCACCATGGAGCCGTTCAATCCCATGTGCGAGTTGCTGCTCCGAAGAACCGAAAGCCAAGGTATCATCCACAAATCGTTTATAGTAGGGAACTTGGGCTATTTCTGCAAATAGGCTTCTTTCTACCATTAATATGGAGAAATAGGCTTGAACAGTACCTAATATTCTATCCCTTACTACGCCGTCAATTGGACGGTATGGTGTATTCCGAAAGTGAACATCTACAGTTTCCGTGCACAATATTAAAGATGCGCCCAGCGAATTAATCGAAATGGGTAGCGAGCAGTCATCGAGTTCAGTTAATTCACACACTTCATCAAAATCCGATGCAGCGGGACGATGGTAACTAAAGGCTATACATCCAAGCAACCTATGACATTGTCTAGCATGTTGAGTTAATCCAGGTCGCCAATGATTTGAAATGAATCTTTTAGGCTGTACGGACTAATTTGCTCTTTCCGCTGAGAAAGCAACTTCAGTTAAAATTCGGTTCAGCCAAGAAAGGGTGAACCGAGTTACATTTCAAAGATGATTTAGCCACAGTGAAGACAACCAAGCTACACAATAAAGATGGCGTGTGTCCTAACTGGTCGTCAACCGCCGAAACCAAAATTTGTCCATAACTGCCACGTAGTTCAGTGTACTGGAGCCAACTCACACCGTGTACCCCAATTTGTAGGTGACCGCGGACACAGTTACGTTGGTGGAATTAATAGGACTTTGCCTCCCAGAATAAGGGAGCATGTACCAAGATGGCTTCAGCTTGGATACACAGATTTCCTAACTCGTCAGATTCTGCGTTTTTGTAGACCGAAAGTTCCTCGAATGGCAAACACCTATAAGACTCGGGTCACCGGGTAGAGCTGGACTCCGCATTTAAAGTTGTGTTACATATCACTAATACCCGCTTCCTTCGGTATGCTGTGGCTGTTGATATAAGCCGGATGAAGCCAGCCTTGTGTGTTCAGAAACAATTGTTTGTCAGTCTTAAGCTACCTTGGACGCAGGGGTGAACTTCCATCATTCGTTTTGCACCTCACGCTTGTCAGGTTTCACGCAGTGGTAGCTATGTCTACCAACATCGATTATTGTTAATAGAACTGAGGTGATAATACACAATTCATTCCTCCGCCAGCCTGCTTCAACAATCCGTGCTTTTGAAACTATCTTGTTGGCAACATTTTAAAGAACAAGAGGTGTTTCTTTTTGCATGTGTGATATCACAGACTGTGTTTGGATGTGCGTGGCGTTTTTCCTCAGCCCAACAATAGACCTATTATATGTAGCATTCGGAACTCTTTAAAATATTACCTGGCCGGAGTGGCATCGCTCTCTGTGTGTTTTCGAATTAAAGGAAACCGGGAAAGTAGCACTAAACTTTTGCAGGCGCTCGCTTGCAATAAGCGCTGTTTCAGTATTCGACAGCAGCCACAGATTTAAAATTCAAGCTAACATGCGCTTTTAAAATAATTCAGCAGTGATTGTTACCCATGTGACCGCCAGGTCTGTTTAGCTTCTTGTAACTATTGATGCACTACCGAAACTGCAACAACCTTATTCTGTGGTGAGAAGGAGGCCAAATTATATATTCACCTTTCTAAGCACAATGTATGTTCAACTCTGACTACCTAATAAATAGCCTCCCATTACGTACTCCGTGTTCCCACTGTTAGTGCTGCATTATTAAAGGTTTCACTAGCACCTGTGTTCACAAGTGATTCGTGTTGATTATTTTAAGTACGGTAGGGGAACGTAGGTCCTACGGGGTTTAGAAGCCACGGTATCGGAAGCAAGTCTATACAGGCACTGTGTATTTAACAACTGACAGGCTATCTGAACATGCATTCTGTGGCGACAGGATAAGGTTGCTGGTTGTGTGCGTACGTGCGTGCGTGTTTGTATGCTGTATATGCAGCTGCGTAGGTTAGGGCCTGTCCTTCAGTGCCTACGTGACATCCCACATCTCAGTAGATGACATCACACACCCGGTTCAAGTGGAACACTTCACAGATGTAACCCTATTGCCCACTCACTATAAGATAAGCGGCGGTGAATTTACCATACCACAAGTTGCCTGGCAAACACCAGCGGCGCTGCCCAAGAAGAGTGATTTTGTGGACACCATATATGCATTTAAATAGGCTGAACACGTGCATGCACACACTAGGCACTATAACACCCCAGTTTTACTTTTTACAAACGATTGCGTATGCATTTGCTGGCGTGTCTGACAATCTCGCTGAAGGCGATCATATAATAATAAAGCTCTCTTACAAACTACCCATTACTCCTCACCCAGTGACTAGACCAGGGTGTTATATTTGGCTCTTCAAAAGTATTAATTTGACAAATATTTGCTCTATTTCTGAGATCCATAAGCTTGGGTGTCTTCTTGCTGGCTACAGATACAGACACGACCTCTACTGTAATAACTAAAACTCTCATTCATTGCCTGGATATACTTTCACCAGTAAGAAAGCAAAAGCAATGAAACCACCACAGCATGCAAGTCTCCTTTACAGGATACTCGCCATGCTCAAAATGCTGCACTCAAAGCACAACCAGAACCGAGAACTCTTCCCCATCTACGCATCAATAAAGTCCTGGTGGAGTGAAGAAATGCAATAGTTACCGCATACCTGTCCAAGGAACATAATTCTCTGCGTTATAGGAACCGTACCAAAACCACCAATATACTGACAAGGCGCAGAGGCAACCACGCTTTGCATCGATTAACTTAAACATTATTCCAAAAAATTCACTTACCAGTAAGGTTATGGCCGGCTACTGCGACCCTTTCGCTGTCAATCTAACACTGCCCTTTGATAACTCATGTTGCACCAATGACCCTTTACACACAGTAACACTTGACTTGAGTACTACCAAGCATTAACTTTAAACCTCGGAACTATCTATCCAGGCCGGATCTGCTGGTCACCCATCGGCTTTACTAATACTAGGAGGCCCAAATTTCACCGTCCTGCTTCTTAAAGTATTCACTATTTCCGTGAAGCTTGGAAACTTTCCCACTGTTGGTAAACGTACAGCAGTCGTGCCTAGGCACAAAAGGGGCAACCGTCCAAGCACTTAAGACCACAGACCCATTAGTCACACACCATTCGCTTCCCCGGGGAATGGAGAGGAACGTCAAAGGCTAGCTACTTGGGTACATGACCCATGGTAATCGCCTCAACGTACCCTTGCATGGATTCCACCCGCCCAACTTCTGTTAAAATTCCTGAACAAAGTTGCCGTCACGGTTGCTTGCATGAATGCACTGATCCTTAGTTGGTTGCGTAAAAAGCATGCAATGGCGTCCCTCATAATTGACTGCTAACTAAACCGGCTTCTTACGGCATAGCGGACCACCTGCAGCCTTGGTTCTCTTCCTATCTCTCCTTAGGACACAGTCGGGGAGACCAAGAGGCTCCGAGTATTCACCGAAGTCAGTAGCTAGCGGCGTGTTCCGGGCAATTGCGTTAGGCCCTATACTCTTTTTAGTTTACAGCTATGACGTGCCGTAAATCATTGAACATGTAAAATTGTACCTGTTCGCCGGTGATAAAAGTCGTATTCTACCATAACCAGGGTGAACTAGGGAGCGGTCTCCTCTGTATGCTTTAAGTGACCATAAGTCATTAGGCATTTGGTACGGCACATGGATGGTTGGTTTTTCTCCTGCTACGTGCAACGCCTATGCGTTTAGAGGCACTACACCACCTAATGCAACAACCTTGAATAGAGTCTCACTTTTCAACAGTCAAACCGTAATAGCTCTAGGTGCACACTAGTCAAGCTTACTAAATTGCTGAAAGCAAGTTAGCTATAGTGAAGCGAAAGTCCGATCCCGTACTGGCCATATCTAAAAGCCAATGCGGTTAACGGAATCGAGACAAGCCGCATACAAAGTATGCGGCAGACTTCTTCTGGAATATTGACCAATAATATTTACCAACCATAGAAAGAGTGACCGAATAGCAAATAAAAAAGTAAAGCGCTCATGCACAAAGCGCCTGCTTTGTCCTTTCACATCCAAATACAGCGAGCGTTACAAACTTCTTGGTTTTGAAATTCTGCGGTTATAAAGTATGAGACTTAACCACGCCTTCCTATGCCAGATGAGCAAACCCAAACACGAACCACACAGAACTCATTCAAAAATGGTGACTCTCGGTAGCCGTTGCTCAATAGTCCCTTAGACTTTACTATTCTTTCAGCTCGCAAGAACGTGCGTAACAAGCTCTTTCTCTACAGATTCGCCAGCGGCTGGAACAGGCTACCGTTACAAGTTAGGGCAACCGAGAATACTGCGCCGTTGCGAACAACCCTACATAGATCCCTCGCTACCATGTCTACATGCAAGCTCATTAGCACCAATGTACCGGAGGATGGATATTGTGAACATGGCCCAGAGCACCTCCAAATCCGAAAGCCCAAGCTCTCATACACGGGTCTCACCCCGTAACTCTCGTTCACCGCAGCTAGAGCTTGCAAGTAATCCGAGTAGGCACAGACAGAAGCTAACCCATCAGCAAGAAAACCAGCGCATCCACCTCCACTATGCTCATTCCGCCATTTCTAGGACACTAGCTAGGATACTAGGATACTAGGATACTAGTATACTAGCTAACGCTGAAACCCTGTGCCCTGCAGCCGCAACTCTCAACCCCTTTCGATACTCCGCTAAACCAGCAATACTATGCGGTCCATGCCTTCTTCCCATGAATACGTACAGCTCTTGCCACGCTATTTGTACTGCACCCGCCCAAGCTCCTCTGCTGACCGTTAGGCTTGCCAGTTACACTGTAGAAGGCCACCCAGAAGTGGAGAACAGTACATTTTGGCGCTGCTGCCAAAGCAAATACAACAAACCCAGTTCCTTGCTGGAGCTGTCTCAGCAATTCTATTTCCACGGGAGTCGGGTGGGGGGTCCTTTCCTTTTAAAATCGACGTTGAGCTATCCTATACAAAATATTGTTGGTTCATGTTCTTGCTTCTTGAACTACTTAACACTCTAATTCGCTAGCGCCTGTCTTCGTTTAATTTAAACCACCTCTACTTAGCCGGCTGCTCGGCATTCCCTGTTCCCGTATTCCGTTCACAACGCGCGGGTTCGGCTACGTAGTTGATCCAATGCTAACCCTTCTGTGTGCGTCCATTTGGAGTACCTATGATCAAAAGAACTCCGACGTTGAATGCCTCGTTTCAGCAACGGCCTGTCTTCCTTCACTATAGCCCCCCGTCCACTTAATTGACTGCTTTTCACTCCATTTTCCTTACCCTTCCAATAACGAGCAGCTCTTGTTACGTAGTTCCTCCGGCTCTTACCCTCACTGTTCTCTGTGCCTATTTGGTTTACTTTTGACACCGTAGAACTCCAAATGTTGTGCTGTGGTTAACCTATTAAAGCGCCGCGGCACAATCCTCTTCCACATACCTTGGTACATTGGTCAGCATCTGCTGTTCCTCCACCATTACATCGCCCTACGTCTTTGAATTTTCTGTTTCTTTTCACACATTTGTTACAAAATAGTATGGTAATACCTTGTGGTTTGCTTACAGGAACCATTAGCTTGATCCCCATATACCTGACAGTAGTGTACCCATGCGACCATACACTTTGTTCATGATCAAAAGACTTTTACAGTGCAATACCTTTTGCACATTTTACTTCAGTTTGTTGCAAGCCTAACTGTATTAAGTTAGGATTTTCACCTTAATAGTTCCTTGAGGGTCCTTTATGATTTTCTCTCGGCCTGTTCGCTCTTTCTCTTTTCTCATGGGTCGTGAGCTTCTTAGAGCTCCGGGATTGGAAGGAGGAACCGCATCTTTACCCAAAATGAGATAGAAAAGCCCATAAGTGCGTAGCTAGACGTTGGCTTTGAATCAAAACCATCCAACTGCACTCAGAGTGTAAGAGACTGCTGCCCAGTGTGAATAACTGGAGAGCAATTCTTCACACTGATGAAAGTATGCAATCTCAGAAAAGTCAGAACCAAGATACTCCGTAAATTTACGCACATACATAATTATGCATCCTATTCAGCTGGTCGCTACATCTATGGCAGGTTCTGACTGAGTCTTCTAAACAGTCAACAGAAGAGCCATTCGGCTGCGAAGAACCGCGTAAGCAAAGGTTTGAGTAGAGGCCTTAACAGTCCTACGTGACCGTTCAAACATACGGACCACAGTTTTTCAAGACTTGGTGTGTTTTTGCCTGACGAGCATTCTCCCTATAAAAGCCACAAAAGTCCGTTTATCGACACTGGGACGTGGCGGGTATGATTTGCCACTGATAAAGTCGCCGTCACAGTGACATTCGGAATCCTTACTAGCGTCAATTTTGACGATTTTCTCTGCAGGTACAAATACGATTATCTCAATATTTGCATATTGTCACCACGTCACGGATGTACTTTTTCGGTTTACTCTATGCACATATGAATCCAGCATGTTGTCCCCCTCTGGCGAAGTTACGCCTCAGGAGTACTTCTTTGGTTTCCGCAACGGTTACAACTTTGGCCAAGCCAATTATCTGAGTTGTAACATGGCCGCTGCGCAACATTTCTGCTTGTAAATTTTGATCATACCTGCTCTGATGTTCCTCGATGAATTCGAGAATAAAGTAATTACTTTTTCTGAAAAGTTCCATTAGTTTAGGGCACGGGTTGCTTTCCTTGAAAACGTTTTACTAACCATACGCACCGTTCACCCTCGGTGTTTGGTTCCTTGTCTGCTCACAATACGGTTTGAGCCTGGTTGGGTTTATCTGTTCACCAAGGACGAAAGTGGTCTGCGTGCCAAAGAATGAGCTGGCCGGCTGGAAGTTGGCCTTCGCTTTGGCTGTAAGAGGAACCAAATACGGTGGCAGATTTCTAATGTCTTCCTTGTAACAATTTTGTGTAGACCAAGATATTTTCCTCACTTTTTCATTCAGCTTTACCAGATTCAAAGACACTGACCAATTCTGTTGCAATTCTATCCCCACCGATGGATTAGGAAACAGTTCGTTCAGCCTTATACTAGGTTTCTGACATACCACAGCTCTAAAAGTGACGTACCTGAACCCTCAGTGTGTGTGTAACCATAGATAGAAGGAAAAGTTCCAGCTTTGTTTGCAGGGTAAAGGCAGGTTCGTACAACAGTCGCCCTTTCACTATCTGTACTGCTTACACGGCCAACGCGTTTGACGCTGGATGATACGGCACCCCTTTTAAATGCGGAATCCCGTGGCTAATGACAAATCTATTGAAATCCGAGCTAACAAAGGCGGCCGCATTATCCGTGCAAATGGCCTCCGGAACACCGAATGTGGCGAAGGGGGTAGGCATTTTAACAATGGTGGTTTCGGATGGCGATTGCATGGGGATACAATATAACCTAGTTGTAGTGGGCGTCGATGCGTAACAGGGACATGATTTCAGTAATCTGGCCAAAGTAGTCGGCGTGTACGCGGTACCACGACTTGTCCGGCTGGTGCCACGGGTGCACTGGAGCAAGGGTTTAATGCGTTGGTATGCGTGTCACTTACCATACTTACTCAATATATTCTTTATAGCTGAATTTATTCTTGGCGGACAGCAGTATTCCTTTGCTAATGCGCTCATAATAGAGACGCCTACAGGTTCGTCATGGGGTTCGTGAAAAACCTGTACATGAATGTTGGTAGGAGAAACCAAGTGGGGACCATACAACACACAAACATGGGATAAGCCATGTACATTCCTGCGGGCTATAAATGGTTGTAAATCGGTGGTTTCTTTAGCAGACCAACCGCAGGTTATACATCCTTTACTTTTAATATGGATGGGTCTCGATCCGTCCACTGACGGATTTGTGGATCTTTGGGGAGGCTTAGTATCTAACGTTACCCAATGTGAACAGTTTCAAGGATTGAATAGGGCTCGTGCTAAATTTTTGCAACTGGTAGACAATCCAGGTTATTAGCTGGGCGGTAGCTGATACCAGGAAGGTGAATAATTCTATATGTTTCATGCTCAAGGACAGAGCCCACCGCTGCACTCTTGGAGAAGCCACTTTTGTATAAGTATGCGCTCTCTTAAAAATGAAATCAAGGGCCTGTATCCTAAAGGGAGTTCAACTTACCTTATTCATAGATACTGATGAAACCTTTCCTCACGGAAGGTTAACGAGAGTGTTACAATGTCTAGTTATAAATAGTTTCCTTCTACTAGTTTCAGAGTTTGGCGTGCAAAAGGTATGGGACGCAATAGATTGTTCCTTCATGCGGTAGCGCAGGACGGCACCAACACCCTAAAGTGATTCGCCGCACTGGAGAACAAGTGGTTTTCCAGGATCATACTAAAGAAACATCGGTGAATAAGCGAGGGCTGCTTGGCTTTAGATATGGCCTTGCTTTGCGGTGGACCCTGACACCACCGTATGATTTTATGGAGTACCTGAGTATCTGAGTATCTGAGAGCAGCTAACGAAGGAAATGCGGTAATGAGATAACATTCTGAGAAACGAACAGAACTCCTCGATTTAAGGTTTTTGAAGTAAATGTTCTTGTTAGCTAGAACAGTACCTCAAAATTAGCAAGGCTATATTCAAGCTTGAACACAAATAAAGCAAGGTACTCACACTTAGATTATTGCAATTCCATTTCGTGCCAATCTTTCATTTACACTCGCGAATTTTTGTGGGTGGTTTACGTCAGCGAGTCCGAAAATAAAAATAACACATAAATACACAACAGTGTAAGGTAGCTCCTTTGCTAGATCACGGCTAATACTTCGTAGGTTCTTGGAGGCAGAACAATGTCACAAATTAAACTGGTGTATTTGTAGTCTTGTGTGTATACTGATATAAACGAATTCCACGGACAGCTCACCGAACTCTGTTGATGAACATGCGTGACTGACACCAACGAAAGTAAGTTTCTCAACGTTTATCGGTGTAGCTTGCAAGAATACATCGCGACGTAATAAATAAATAAATAAATAGTATATTCCCGAATTTGTCGAGACACACCAAACCAGGCATGAGCAACATTCACATTCAATTATGTTTCGCAACAAACACGTTGCTATGTATATAATCGGCTGTAAGCCGAACGTTGTACAGGGTTTGGGAATTGAAAAATTAATCATGAGGAATAAAATCGTCAATGCATGACGCCACGGTGGTTCTACCGTGCATAGTGTAAACCGTCTGGGCATTACATGTGTAGGAAAACGATGCATGCTGGCAGGGAGTATCTCATGCTTGAACTTGTCAGGAAGATATTGAATTAGGATGCTAGTCTACTTGCCAGTAGGTAGTTGTAGGCAGTGATTTTATTCAGTGGCGAGTCACATGCGCCACGTCGCAGTGCTGTTAAACGGGCATTTGTGGCTTTTTATAGGAGGACAGTTTGCCAGGCGACAACCCACTACGTCCTAAAACACTGTCAGCAATCCGTTTGGACAATAATGTAAAACTGGCAGAGCAGCTTGTCGACTGATGTCACGCTGGGTTATCCGCAGTCAATTGACTTCCAATTTCCTCTGTTAGTTGATCAGGTATCTGTTGTCGGGACTGCCATAATGGCTGAGGCCCATGGAGTGTGAGAACTTCATGAAGAGTCTTTTTGTGAGTGTCCAAGTGAACAAAACGTCAGTTTCTTGCGTCTGGGTTTTCAGGTTTATGTATAATTTTCAGGAGTGTGAAGGCCTGGTGTCCAGCTATTATACTAGACAACGGTCGTGGTAGTGAGTGCAGTTGTATTCATTTGTTGTACAGTCATGTTCTTTGTAGGTCCTTGTGGGTTATGTCCTGTCCCGGTTAAAAATTTTCTCTGTCAATTCCCAGCTCCCCAAAAAGTTCCGGACCTCGGAGAAAAGGGAAGGTGAGAGACATAAAAGACCGCGAAGAACAGGCGTGGAAGCAATTATTGTAAAAGTCCTATGGTATAACATGTACTAGAGACAAATGATGTACAATGTGCAACAAAGATTGTGCCTAAAGTGTCTTTTGAATGTTCTACGAAAGCAATGGCCGTATAGGTTGGTTGCAACCATCTACATGGAATACAGAGCGTTGCGCCATTGAGCGAAAAACGCAGTATCGGTTTGCTATGATGCAAATATTGCGTGGGAAGACAGAAAGCAGAATTCAAAGACCAGCGGCGTTTATATGGTGGATGAACAGCTGGTAGCCAACCTACTTCTATGGGGATGGCAGAATAAGTAATTGAAGGTATAAATGGCTTGCGACGAAAGTGATTCAAAGGTCAATTGTTGATAAGTCAGCGGATAGATGGGACTCAAGCTCTGAGGATCAAGCCAGCAAGACGACACGAGGATATTAATAGTATAGTGCTCTGGCCGACTGAGATGGGAAAAGCCTTGATAGAGCTTACCTCCTACATAAGTAAGTGTCGAAGCGTTTGCTGCGAAACGGACACAGAACACTAAGTCAGAAAGGATTGATCGATAGAAGTGAAGTAATAAAGATCAGTTAAAAGGACGCGAACGCGCGGAACAAATGTATACGTAGCGTCGCGCAGAGAAACGAGTTATTCTAGGGTGCTAAGAAAATAGTATTAGGGTATGCTGACCCAGAAAATCCAGTGAGGCTGTTGGACTCATACATGGGTAAGTGTCGCAAACATAGCAGCGAATAAGTGAGAAATGAACACCTATAAATGAGAAGCTAACGGTGTCAGTTTACTGACCAAATGAGAGGTGTGATGAACTAAAAAGCTGAGAAAGGTTAATTGACGGAAGGGCAGCAAATAGCTGGGGATATCAGCACCTGAGGCTTAACCGCACAAGCTGGGGTGCTAAGATAATAGTACCAAGCTGGGTAGAGCCAGGGAATGCTAGCCCAAGTGCTGGGGACTGCAGGTAAAAATGCCCAAGACAATACTGCGAGTAAGGAATAAATGAACATCTAGAAATGTGAGGCAAAACAGCGGCATGCGCTGAATATATGGATATTCTTGCACGACAGAAGGTAGCTAAGGTAGGTTTCGTGATAGGAGGAAAGCGGACAAGAGAAGCGCAAGCATACGATGAGGTTGTTAAACAGTTCAGGGCATAAGAGATTAAGAAGCATCGACGCGCAGCTAATCAAATCGTGCTGGGGTACTAATGGAATATAACTAGGGAGCCTGTGCCGGGAAAAGCCAGTGAGCGAGCTGAACTACAATTACTTAGGTGTCGCAGATGAGTAGGGGACAGCAGTGCATCTAGCAAGGAAGCATGTGCCGGGAAAAGCCGGTGAGAGAGCTGGACTTCAGTATAAGTAGGTGTTACAGACGTAACGAGTGATAGATAAATGAACGGCTAGAAAGGAGCGGTTGTGCGCGGACTATTTGAGTTACCTTTGTCCCACAGAAGAGAGCTAAGAAAGGATTAATGAAGAAAGGATGGCGAACGGATGATGAGCAAGCATACATTACGGCTGTTAGATAGTTCAGAGCGTCGAGGCTAAGACACAGCAACGCGCAGATAATCGCATTATGCTATAGGGATAATGAGATACTACAAAGGTAGCTGGAGCTGGGTAAAGCCGGCCGTCCGATTAAAAAAGGGACGAAAACCGAAAGCGGGTTAAGAAAAGGGTAGGGTCTGGATGAGAAGGGTTTATTGGTAAAGAGTGAAAAAGCCCACGAGGCTTTCCAGGTGATGTAAACAAAACGTTCGTTCAGCCGAACCAAGATTTGTAACGTCGAAGAACTCTGAGTGAAATCGAATAACAAGTGGCCGCTCTGGCGAGACTGGATTAGTCGGCGCGTAGGCGTAGCACGTACAATAAAGGCAGGAAGAAGGGCCGCAACGATAGAGGGTGAACAAGTCTAGCAGCCTCTCTTTGGGTAGGGAAATAAGAGCGTTGGGCCTGCATGGCGTATAACGCTTAAGTCTGGGTAGCATGGCAGCAGTCAGAGAGAAAGAGGCTAGTTAGTGGGAGTAGATCACCGCAGGGCGGTGTGATCTGGCACTCAAGTGGAAGAAGAAATGAAAACAGCGCGATAATAAAGGTTAGGGTCAGAATGTAATCCGGCAGTTGAGTTAGCCGAGCTAAGAAAGTTGACGTCTCAGAGGTCTGAAGGAATCCGGAGAGCAGGATGCTGATCGGGTTAGGCTGCATTAGTCGGCGCGTTTGCATAAGGACATATGGTAAAGGTGAGATGAAAACTAACAATAAATGGTGGGCAAGTCTAGCATGCTCAAGATGTAAGGGAAACATCTTGTTCAGTCTGCGGAGCGCATACCGCTTAAGTATCAGTAGCACTGGAGGAGGCAGAAATATGGGGTCAGATCAGTGGGACTTGACCACGGCAGGGCAGTGCGAGCTGGCCATCCAGTAGAAGAAGGAATGGAAACAGAAATCACATTAAGTCGCACCATTAAAGTGCGTAAATTGGCTATACCAATAAACTGTGAAATAATCTAACAGGCTCTCTTGGGGAGCAAAACAGCGTCAAGTCCGTAGAGCCTTGACCGTTTGTGTCTCTGTAGCATAGAGGTAATCAGAACAAAGGAACTGGAGTCTTGGCAGGGCACTGAGAGGTGGCCGTCCGCTTGAGGAAGGAAGGAATATAATGAGCGCGATAGTGAAAGTACTGGGTCAAGATAAATGAAGGAGAAACTAAGGAGGCACACATAGCGATCCGACAACCAAACATAAACCGTTAACGTAACAGTGATCTGAGAGAGTTCGGAGAGTAAAAAATCTTTCAGGCAAAACTTGATTAATCGGCGTACAATGAAGACAGAAAGCGCAGTACGGAAATGACACGGACAGAATCGAGAGCTTTACCGATTAAAAGGAGCTATACTAAGAGAGTGTAAGCTAAGCTAGCAAAGTTCTCGGGGTGAGGAAATCGGTGCGCTGGATATGTAGTGCCTAGATCACTTAGGTCTCGGTAGTATGGATGCAGTCAGAAAGCAAGAGACTGGTCAGATAAGAGTAGATTAAGGCAAGGTACAGAGTTGACTGTCTAGTTTAAAAAATGCCTTCAGACACGACGACAACGATAGGACAGTGTAGGGATAAGAACGGTTTTACTGATAAAGAGTGGAAAAGTTAACGAGGATTCCGAAAAAAGTTGAACAGTCAATTAGGTCAAACGAACCAAGGGAGATAACGTCTCAGACGTCTGAATGAATCCAGAGAACAGGAGGCTGGTCTGGCAAGATTGGATTAATCGGCGTGTTAGGATTAGGACGTACAATAAAGATGAGAAGATAGCTCTAACAATAAAGGGTGAATGAGTCTAGGAGGCTCACGGAGTTAATAAAAGTCAAGCAACTGCTGCGGGCGCTTGAGGTGAGGGGAACATAGCATTGAGTCAACAGAGCCTAGCGTGTTTGTATCATCGTAGTTTTGAAGGCAGTCAGTGGGAAGTACACTGGTCAGATGAGACTCAGTCAGGGCGGGGTATTGAGAGTTAGCAGTCCGATGGAAGGAGGAATGAAGACAGTGAAGTAAGGAAAGAACAGGGTCAGAGTGGAGGAAGCTTTACTGATTAGAAGTAGGGAAGCCAACACGACTCTCTAAGGTAATGTGGGTAGGGTATTTGGTCTGTTTAATATTGGCCGGCAACGTCACCGTAGTCAGACAGGTCAGAAAGCAGGAGCCGAAATACAAGAGGCAGTATTAGTCGGCACATTGAGATATAGTGGTACAGTTAAGTTGAGAAGATAAATAAAGTGTCAGCAGAAATGGGCATGTTAGATATGGGAGAGTTTAATTTAGTTAGGTATAGGCCTTCGGGTTGATGGAAATAGTGTTTTGGTTGTGCTGAGCCTATACTGTTTACAGCTCAGTACTCTGTAGGCAGTCAGAAAGTATGGTCGAAGGAGACTAGGTTAGCACACAGCGCTGGGTTACTGATAAGGTGGGGAAAGGCAACGAGTGAGAGAGAACAGAGTGTTCAGCCTTCTGAATAATGACCGGTACCGTCACAATATTCAAAGAGGGTCAGCAGAAATAGACAGGTAAGAGATGGAGGTGGCTACGTTAAAGGGCGAGCAAGACCAACAGGCTCTCGAGAAGAGGGGGCATAGCCAGAAGTCTAAAGCGTCGAGACCGTTTACATTTCGGTGATCTGGAGTAAATCAAAGAGAAGCAGGCTAGTCGAAACAAGACTAGGTCGGGGTAGGGCACTGACAAACGGCAGTCCGATAGAAGAGGAATAAAAGCGAAGAGATTGATAAGGAGATATCAGGGTCGGTTTGAAAGGAGCCATACTGGTGCTGGGTGTATAGTCTAACAAGGCTCTTGGCGCATTGGGATGATTTCGTACAATAAATCATTTGTATGGAATTCTATATGCGATCGGGACCGTTCTCCCACAGCTCGTCCCCAAGGACGTAGGTGCCCAAGAAGTCTGCTATCTTGGGGAAACTTAGTAGTCCATTAATGGCCTTGGAGCATCGCAGGATACCATCAGATGCTCTGATGGCTTCGGGTAACTTGTTCCACACATGCGCATATCTATAGAGAAAGTAGTTAAGGCGTATGGAGCAACGGGTTTTGGGTGGTGCGAATGAAGGTGGCTTTTTGCGTATAGGATAACGTGTGTCACCCTGCGGTTGAAAATACCTTTCAATACTTGAGCCCGATGCTTTGATTAGCTAATATAGAAAAACTAGGTTGGTTCTAAGTCTCCGCAGCCAAAGTGGTTCCAGACCAAGCTGTTTGCAGCGGCTTTGATATCTGAGCGTAACTGACCCTAGAAGGCGCTTGGTGAACGAACGCTGGACTTTCTCGATGACCATCCTATCACTTTTGCGTGAATTAGTAACCACTATGGAGCAGTACCCTACTATAGATTGGGCAAATAAATTGTGTAGCAGTCTGGAGATTCCCTGGTTTGCTTGTGTAAAATTCTAACCAAAATTCTATAATTGTACACTTAGGCAACCGGTGTGGTTTGTTGAACTGCTTGCTGAATTCGAATGCTTTACTTGCTCATCTCCATTTTTGCTTGGCGCTCGTTTCGGTTGCAACGCGCAACTGCCCTGGGGAACCTCTGATGGCACTAACGCGGTTCAATTTGAATTTCTGTGGTGCCAATTGGTACACCCATTTTGCGGCGTGAATGCTTTGCCCTCATAATGCTATGGATAGGTAGCATAAATTAATATAAATCGTTTAGTAGTACTACATAGAATATGATGTGTAAACAATTTACTGAGGTAAAGTTACTGAAATAAGGAAGGCCGAGATGGTGGCGGAAAATCAACAGATGGGAATGTGCAGAAAATGCGGTCAACAGATATGCCGGTATTTCTGATAATGTAACGCGTTAAAATGTTGCATTTATTGAAACCTCAACTAACCGTGTACTATAAACAGGAATCACTTTTAAGAATGGTGTAGATATAAGGTTGAGAAAGCTGCACGGAATTTTAGTCGCACAAACAATGCTCACGGAAGATATGAAATGCGAGAATCTGAAGCAAGACAAGTACGTAGTTTATTCCTAATGATGGAAATACGTAATTAATAGGTTTGAAACTTACTTGGGATGTCTTGAAGGCAACCTGTAAGTCAATGTGA
This sequence comes from Dicrocoelium dendriticum, assembly GCA_944474145.2. Lineage (NCBI taxonomy): Eukaryota > Metazoa > Platyhelminthes > Trematoda > Plagiorchiida > Dicrocoeliidae > Dicrocoelium > Dicrocoelium dendriticum. The sequence goes on along the minus strand of OX104067.1, from coordinate 2,227,630 downwards.
ATTGGTAAATGGTAAGAATTGCGAAAGGAGTAACGGGGATGACGAGGGCATCTCTATGTGCATAGTTGAGGAAATACGGAATGAAATAACCGAACTTAATACGGAATGTAGGGTAACGGCTATATTATGTTACCGTAATGCCTAATCTGTAAACGGGTACTGGTAAATGATCATGAGGTGATAAGGATATAATTATTGTTATCGGTGAAAGGGAATACGTAACTGTGCGAACGGTTTGTTGTTAGTTTGAGTATGTTGCTAAGTGTTACGCAAGTAAGGGTCATGTGGAACATGTTCATATTGCGAGATAAATATCTTAACCGCGTATAAACTGGGGTGATTGTACGCGTGATTCTGAAATGCAAATATGGTAATTTACACGCATATGCCTATTTACGTAAATAAATTTGCAAGCAGCTGCGTTAATTTTCAACGTATCTGTGTATGGATATATTTATATATATATATATATTTATAATTGTAATTCTATATATATACAGATATACCTTTATATATATATATAACTCTATTTGTACCTGTATATATGTATACCTCTCTATATATATACCTATATAACTATACCTATAAACCTACATATATATATATATGTGTGTGTACCGCTTGATAATAAGCAAATGAAGCTTCTGTTCTCGAGTAGGCGAGGCATTCGTTTACATATATATGTTCAACGTATCTGTGTATGGATGTATTTATATATATATTTATAATTGCAATTCTATATATATACCGGTATACGTATATATATACCTCTATATGTACCTATATATATGTATACCTCTCTATATATATACCTATACCTATATACCTATATATAGACCTATATATACCTATATATACCTATATATACCTATACCTATATATATATATCTATATATATATATATATATACCTATACCTATATACCTATACCTATATAGCTATATATATATGTTTGTGTGTGTGTACCGCTTGATAATAAACAAATGAAGCTTCTGTTCTCGAGGAGGCGAGGCACTCGTTTATAGGTATGTTACTTATGTAGATGAGGGTAACTATATCGGATTATATAGATAATGTTATGTATGTGTATACGCATATTGATGCAAATGTAGATGTATATGGTTGGCGGCATCCGGTTTCGGATTTGCCTGTCACTGTGGCAAGCCACAGGACGCCTGCACCTACAGAGGGACCATGGATGGCTTGCGCCGCACCACTCACAGCTCCAACCACATACCCCATATCCAGTGTAAACCCGAAGGAATAAGACCGGGAGGCATGCGGATGGGAACCACGTTTCATCAACGGAGCCGGCCCACACTCCTTCACAGACAAACACAAGCACGCTGTATTTGGGGAATCAAGCGCACACAAGGCGGTGGCTGGACCGTAGTCCGCTCCACACTGAGTGCATGGAACCGCTCTTTGAGCCTAGCACGGCCACAAGGACCGTGCACCCCGTCCCCTCCAGCAACGACCAACTGTCTCCTGGAGCCAGTATGAACGATGTAGTGGGTAATAGGCAGGTAGGCACCTTGTCAACATGCACATCAAGCGCAACCATACCAGGGATAGCAAACAACAGCCATTCACTTTAAACGACAAGCTGAAATAAAATAAATCCAATAATGCATACAGATACGGTGGCATAACTCTTCGCTAAATTACCATATGAAGTAAGTTGGTTAGCAACAAATCCGTGATAAGTAAGAAATGTACACAAGTTACTTAAAATGCTACAGACGCAACAAAATTGCCGAAGATAAGCGCAATTAGTGTAAGCAACGTGGCCAGTTAATAGAACATTATTCAGGGAGGCAGAACATACCAAATAAAGCGGAATGAAATTTAGCCAGCTTAAAAAGACCTAGTTTAAGTGTAAGTTGGTTTAGCCCAACTGCGGAGAAGAAGCATCAAGAATGCAACATCAGCCTCAGCATGGGGCACACATGGTTGGCGGCATCCGGTTTCGGATTTGCCTGTCACTGTGGCAAGCCACAGGACGCCTGCGCCTACAGAGGGACTATGGATTGCTTGCGCTGCACCACCCACAGCTCCAACCACCACCCCATATCCAGTGTAAACCCGAAGGAATAAGACCGGGAGGCATGCGGATGGGAACCACGTTTCATCAACGGAGCCTGCCCACACTCCTTCACAGGCAAACACAAGCACACTGTATTTGGGAATCAAGCGCACACAAGGCGGTGGCTGGACCGTAGTCCGCTCCATACTGAGTGCATGGAACCACTCTTCGAGCCTAACACGGCCACAAGGACCGTGCACCCCGTTCCCCCAGCAACGACCAACTGTCTCCTGGAGCCAGTATGGACGAGGTAGTGGGTAATAGACAGGTAGGCACCTTGTCAACATGCACATCAAGCGCAGCCACACCGGGGATATCAAATAATAGCCAATCACTTGAGAGAGAGAGAGAGAGAAAGAGAAAGAGAAAAACTCGATTAATTCATAAGGAAACGGTGACATCAACCTTAATTACGTAGCATACGTAATAAGTTGTTTACAAACAAATCCTAGCTAAGTGCACGAGGTCAGGAAGTATAGTTCACGGAATGCCACAAACACGAAAATGCTATGGAAATCGAATACAACTGGCTGAAGCGATGTGTGCAAGTTAATGGAATAGAGTACAGGGAGATATTTATATGAGAAAGAAAAGCATTAAGGTAAAAACTGTAAACCCACCACCTGAAATAAAGAGACTTAGCATGCAAGCACGCGGTTAGTAAATCGAATTCAGCGTGCCTACAAACGCTGCGCCGGCTCGTCGTAATTCTCTGCAGGACCCGTCGTCGCTTCTGTAGTGGCCCCAAAGGACCTAGCTCATGGCCCACTTGACATTTATATGAGAAAGAAAGGCATTAGGAGAGAACCGAAAACCCACCACCTGAAATAAAGAGACTTAGCATGCAAGCACGCGGTTAGTAAATCGAATTCAGCGTGCCTACAAACGCTGCGCCGGTGCTGCCTACGTTTACTGCGGGACCCGTCGTCGCTTCGGCAGTGGTCCCGAGTGACCTCTCTCATGGCTCACTAGGCCTGCCTGACTAAGGCACTCGCGACCGCATGTTCTACAGCACAATGCGCTCGATGTCGATGGAGTACAATTCATCGGTGCTTGCCGCTTCCGCAACTGCCGCTTCTTCTCTGCATGCATGAGGGCTTTCTCTCGCACTTCAGCAACTGCAGCTACTGCTGTACGTGTGGGGAGAGGCTCAGACATTTTGGAGTGCAATTGGGCAATAATTACCACGGTGATTCATGGCGACGCCGTAATGCTATGATTTGCAAGCACAGGTAGGAGATGTATGCCATGCATCAGTCGACGTCAACCGTGGGCTATCGCGCTGGTTGTCAGTTATGGAACTTAAGGGTGCGTCAAGGCAACTGGGAGAACACCGGGCGCCTCTGAACATAGTACTGAACAACGACGTGTACTAAGATCTCTATTACCATGCATCATGGTTGCTTCCAAATAACAAGCAATCTACCCATCGGTTAAAAAGTCAGCAGTCCATTTGACTGCATTACACCGTTCTTGTGATTATAATTGCTGGTGCGGACCGGAGGCATCATTCATGAACGGCATGGCAAATACTATGCAGATAGATGAGTACGCGTAAATTAGTTGGTGGAAATAAATTTAAGCGCCTCATAGTGTGGCGGTGATAGGTCGTCCGTGCGTCACCAACGTACCGTTGACGAGGCACGAAATGGTTACAAGCGCTGAACAACGGCCAATCCGTTGACGTCATTTACATTGACTTCAGTAAGGCTTATGACAAGGTTGACCATGCAGTGCTCCTTAACAGACTGAGGATGTACGGTGTTGGTGGTTCGCTGCACAAATGGATCAGCAATTTCGTTATTGATCGGAAGTGGAGAGTCCAGGTGGACAACCATCTAACTGACTGGTACCCATCGAGCAGCGGCGTGCCCCAAGGCACTGTAACCGGAACAGATCTTGTATCTAATCCATATAAACGATGTGCCATCAGCTATTACGATCACATAGTGCTTTGTCCGCAGATGACTTGAAAGTGTGCAGAGTAATCCGCACACTCAGTGATTGCGATTTACATCAGCCGGATCTCGACCGCCTTTCGACATTGTCTGCAGAGGTTAACATTCCGATCTACCCTGCCAAGTCGCAATTCATGAGTTTGGGTAAGTATGATCACCGCCGAACGTACACAGTGGCTGGTCAACCGTTGCATCCCGCTCATTTCGTGCGCGACCTCGGTGTACTCTCACGCTGTGACCTAAAGTCCGTTGACAACACGAATAGGCTGTACCGAAGCAGCCTTCGGATGCTATGGGCTCTCAGGCGCAGCTTTAGCACTTGGTCCGAAGAGATTGCTACTTGCCTCTTCGTCTCGATAATACGACCAATGCTGGAGTACCGCACTCCCGCATACTGTCCCATCACCCGGGGCGAAGTAGAAAAGCTTGAGTGGGTGCAGCATGTAGCCACCAGGCTGATTCCCAACTTACGAGGTATGCCATAGCAAGACCGATGTAAGAAACTAGGGTTATACACCCTATCTTATCGTCGGCTGAGAGTAGACCTCATCACGACGCACCGGATATTACACCTGGGTACAACCCGATGTGGAGACAACCACTTCATCTGCGCACACCAAGCTGCACGCGAGGACACCGGTATAAACTTATCGTCCGGATGTGAAGCGGTTCGCCCATGAACTCCGTATTGAACGCAGAGTGGTGACTGTCTTGAACGACCTGCCTCAGCATATAGTAGAAGGCAACACAGTGTTTCAATTCAAGATGCTACTAGACCTACAATTTGCAGAGGCAAAGTACAGAGAGCGAAACGATTAATAAAGAGTTCATGTCCAAAAACGACGAATGATGCAGCTACGCAGAGCAACCTCCACTCGGTGCTTCGCACCAGTTCTCAGTTCTCTGAGCAGGTGCCTTCACCACTGGTGAAAGAACTGTCTTTAGCCCCTCCGATGATTTAGCAACAGCAGCGTATGTTTTTAGCTTCATTGTCCATGTCTTACTTTTGTTAGGGCCATCGACTTCACCGGAAGGCTTAATAGCGGATGTTGTCTGCTTTTTCTTCTTGATAACAAAACGAACGCTCTACATTTCGCAGCCGGGTATCAAAAGATCCGTCTCTCCTACGAAATACTGTGCGGCCTTGCCGGCGGCTGCAGCAATTGACACAACTGAAAAGCAACTTCCCGCTAGATGCCAGCGCTGCGTACTGCTCGGTATTCAGCTCCGTACAAAACTGATGGTACCATCGGTTTCAGATATTGCATTGCATGCCGCCAGATTCGTCAGTTACTGGTATATTGCAGCTTCGGCCGCCACAAAGTGCGATAACCTCAGAATCCGAGCCATCAGGAACAAAAGCCTCGGTGCATTGCGAGGCTGACGTAGTGCAACACAGAGTGACGATAACACGTATGCAATAGTTAAACGACATCTAAAAAGGCAAAAACGGGGTTAAAACTGGGAAAAACGGTAAAAATTACCAGTAGGTGCAGAAGACGCTTTGACCAGAACCGCTTTAATCGATCCAACATATCTTGAATCACAGTAAATTTGACAATAGTCAAATTTCGTTTCAAGTCTTTATTCAACCACTGTTTTCCACGTTATTGCAACTAAAAATCTGCATCAGTATGGCACGCTACAACGAATAGTTACCGCGAAGCACTGTGTTGTCTCTGGCAGAAATATATCGCAGTGATCAACGGTTTGCAGATTCATTCGCGTTTACATGCGTTAGCCGCCGTGTTACATTAATATTAACTTACTGTTTGCCACACAATCCTGAACGTCAAAAATTACGCAACCGTACAGCATGTAGCCGTTGGCGTCCCCATCCAGCAAGTGTTTGCGCCTTCCACGCTGGAAAAACATGTCAACGATTTAATCTGAACACGTCCGATTACCTCACCCATGTCTTCAACATTTCCATGCTTCCTAATAACCAAAGATCTGAACAGCTCACCATCATCCACAGCCATAGCGATAGCAGAAAAACCACTATGGCCACCGAAATATTATAACAACTATCACACATATGTACCCTTACCGGTAACACTTCCGATGGCATCATAATTAACACACAATCCAATTCTCCACACACCACTCAGCTATTTTCACCTATTGCACATTCATCCTCCTTGGCAACGTCGCTAGGTAACCACGTTGCTATGTACCATTTGTACCACGGAACGTCCCGAAACAACACAATTTTTTGTTACAGTAATCACACGGTCCGCCTAAG
>OX104067.1:2093043-2221139 GCA_944474145.2 Dicrocoelium dendriticum | reverse complement strand
ATATAAGATGCTTTATGTAACAACATTCAACTTTTAACATAGAGCTTTTTGTAGAATTTATTTACAAGTACGTATTATATCCCTCTTAACACCATACAGTTCAAGTGATATACGACACAATAATTCAATTATTTTTCCATTTTGAAAACATGGCAATTCCAGATTAATGCCCACCCCGATTTTTTGCCCAATTTGAGATATCCCGATGGTGATCAATAAAGTAGGTTCCACCGCATATGCTTTCACGCACATTACTGAAAGTAGTCAAACTTGAGACTAAGAAGGAGCTCAAAACCAAACATTTTTCTAGCCTGAAAATAGACGCAGGAGCTTAGTGGATTAGTCTTGCGTCGGAGATCGAAACCGTGGTTGTCCTTGTTAACCATCGAATGTTATCTCGTCTGAAGAGCAGGCTACTTTGTGTTAGCCAGAAAATAAGTGCTGAAAATCCTCAGCTGATGCTCAATATATTAACAGGTCTAATAATCGGAGTTGGCTTCCTTGCCTGCTACTGATGGTCATTCCCCCTGAAACGTCAATATTGGTCCGGTTTATCTCACAGAAGCTGAAACTATGGTCATGGTGTTGAAGTTTAATTATGGCACTGGCCACATGAGAATCCCGTCTAGTTCCAAATTAAATACTAAAGGCTACAAAACGGTTGGAAAAAGAGAATAATGCACTGTTATTTGTAGACCAAACAGCCGTTGCGTTGTACTGAACTAAAAGTTTCGGGTTTGAATCAATTTAAAGAGTAAGGTTTCATGAAAACTTTCATCAGATCTCTTTTCAGATGACGTAGACTTTTATGTCTAAAACAATAGATCGGGGGTCCCGCGCGATATGGAATCCTTTCTGTTCTTAGAACTTGATTAAACCATATATTTCAGCTAATTGTTGCAAAACTGCTACGTTCACTATAGATAATATATTAGATGATATATGGCGCGAAAGGCAATGATCAAGTGAAAAATATCCCAACTGAATATCACTGTTTCGTAATTGTACCGTTATTTAAATTCTCCACTGTGGAGCGCAAACGCATACGACTATATGTTGAATGTACAACGTCTGTAACTACTTCGCAGATTAGTTGGGACTGGTGAAAACAAGATTTGTGAAGCAAAGGCAGAGTTTGTTCGATGTTCAAGTTGCCATAACAAAATGTTGAACCAGTGTCAGTTAATAAAACACCGCCTCTTATTTTAGTGGCAAGCAAAGCTGTGTTCCTCGACATCAATTGTATTTCGACTCTGCGGGTGGATGTGCTCCTTTTCATAGGCTGGATGTTAATTTGTACCGAAAAGCTACGGAAATATCATAAGCACGTTTTAAGCTTTTAGCTCGTTTAAGTGCAGCAGTTCCTAATTCATCACAGAAACGTACATTTTAAGCGACATATGTTCAGTCTGCAAGACAATTCTTGTAACCATAAAATTCATAGTTTTTAAACACAAAGGTCGTCAATTAAATATATGGGGATCTGGGCCATTTAACCCAACACTGTGTACGCGCTACAAGGATAAATTTGAAACGTACTATTCGTATCTGGGTTAGGAATATGGCGTTTTCTTCAATCATACCAAGACGCTCTCAATTTGGTTACAATGACTCACAATGATTCAGTACTAGTAAACCTAGGTTCCCATACAACGAGTTGTATCTTCCTTAAAATATGCTTGCCATGAACAATCTCATATATTCTGCTACCAATTTTCCATTCCATTTTATGTCACCAAGTTCCGGCGTGTTCTCTCGATTGCACTTGATTGGCAGCTCAGCATCGTACGACATCGAAGACATTTGCAGGTTTCAGGATGCAGCATATTGAGTTGACATTTTAGACCACTTTTCAAAGTTACCAAACCATTCAGGCATGAAAGCTAAACAAACAATTGATTTAGCCCGGATATGAGTATTTCATGCCTTGAGGTTAAATCTCCTATACATATCCGCAGTCGCCGTAAATAACTTTGCAACACATTACATTTGTTAACTTGTGACGTTGACTGTGCGTATACCTTGTTGCAGGTGGTTATGCTTCGTTGTACAGTTTTTTTCATAAAGCACTGTAGGGTGTTCATGAGCAGAATATAAGTTTGCATGCTTGCGATTTTAAAAGGGCCAAACTGCCAAAAGTAAACCGCATGTATCTGGTGAATTTCATTGTCGAACTGGTCATGTCAAATTCAGCTAACTCATGCGTACTAACTGTTAATTCATATTCCTTCTTTCATCGAGCCATTAACTACACAGGGTACAATTTCACGCGTTGGTTTCTAACAGGCGAGAAATATTGGTACCTTTCTACATATAAAATCGTAACTTCTGAGAAAGTTGAAATGACAGTAACGGGTTTTGACAGTTTTCTGTTCAATGATTTAAGATGTAGTCTAATGTGGTAAAACATCATTTAATAAGTATAGAGTTAAATCAGACCAAACTAGGTGTAGCAAGAAGCTGAAAGCTGGTAGTTGTTTGTATATTTTCTGTTCGCCTAGGTACATTAAATGTAACAGATATGCGAAAGTAAACCTAAATAAGGGTGCGAAAAGGCCTATATTAGGGGTCGGAATTTTCATCCCTTTGAATATGGCAACCATAACTTGCTTGATACTTTAGTTTGAATGCACAGAGGTGTTGGCCTCACAAGGTGTGGCTGCGGCGCCACTTAAATAGGCTCATCGAGAATGAAGCGACAAAAACATGGCGGATTCGACTTGAAATGGACCAGTATTGCTGTTATCCCAAAATCTAAATACCCAGATTGCGCAGTTTACCTGCATCTGTAATTAAGAAACACTTACTGGTCAAGGATCACCAGGTACAATTCGGAACGGCGTTCAAATTTGTGTTGTCAAGCTAATCCCCGCTTCCTGTGTTTAGCCGAGTAACGCAATCTCGGGGTATTCAAGGACATATGATGTATGCAGCCCGGAAATTATCGCATGCATATCCACGACATAAGGTTGCGTACCTGACATAAGTTTTAAGCCTCACCATGGGTGGGCGAATGGGCAATGCAACGCACACACAGTTAGGTGGGGCTTCAATGTAAGGCTGGGCATTCCACATATATTAAATTTCTTTGGAGATTATTGCGTGAAAAGAGAGCTGTTGTTGGACTTGAATAGAGTTTTTGTAAAAATTTCCACCATTCAGTTGTGCCATCGCTGGTAGTCCTGACCGCACAGTGGTGGGGAGTATCTCTCTCTAACAACACATCAACGGCGGGAGGGTGGAGGAGGAGGAAAACGAAGAAAGAGCATACACAAGAACTGTGACTCACACGGCTGTGTGTATCTCTGCTCAATTCACCACCTCCGGGAGGAGGAGGAAAAGAGAGAGAGATACACACAGACTGTCTGTGATGTCACAGTCCTTTGTGTATCGTCGCTCTTTTCCTCCGCCTCCTCCGTTGTTTCGTTGTTGTTGTTAGAGAGAGATAACACCACAGACTCAGTGGATGTCCAGACTAAAAAAGTTGCAAAACTGAATCAATGGAATGGTTGGAATTTTTTACACCTTTAAGTCCACGACAGCTATATGTTAAAGAATAATTTGAGAATTAATTGAAGCACTTATTGTGTGAGTTGATTGCAATTCGCACTAATGGTGAGGCTTTTAATTAAGGTCGAAATTTGTCGTGGAGTGCTGCGTTTTCGGGCAGCAAATATATGTCCTTGAATACCCCGAGATTGCGTTACTCGGCTAAACACAGGAAGCGGGGAGTAGCTTGACAACACAAATTTGAACGCTGTTCCGAATTGTATCTGGTGGTCCTTGATCAGTAAGTGCTTATTAATTACAGATGCAGGTAAACTGCGCAATCTGGGTATTTAGATTTTGGGATAACAGCAATACTGGTCCATTTCACGTTGAATCCGCCATGTTGTTTGTCGCTTCATTCTCGATGAGTCTATTTAAGTGGCTCCGCAGCCACACCGTGTGAGGCCAACACCTCTGTGCATTCAAACTAAAGTATCAAACAAGTTGTGGTTGCCATATTAAAAGGGATGAAAATTCCGACCCCTAATATAGGCCATTTCGCACCCTTATTTAGGTGTACTTTCGCATATCTGTTACTTTTAATGTACCTAGGAGACCAGAAAATCTACAAACAACTACCAGCTTTCATCTTCTTGCTACACCTAGTTTGGTCTGATTTTACTCTATACTTATTAACTGATGTTTTACCACATTATACTACATCTTAAATCATGACAGAAAACGTGGGTCAAAAACGCCCTCGTTAAACTGTGGTGCATTTTAACTTTCCTCGTCTTCCCGTCGATGCTCCGCGTCGTTTCTCCTCCTTATCCCTTCCTGTCCCCCCGCCTTCCCCCTCCCCCGGTTGTTCTCTCTAAGAAGCTCACGACCCCTGAGAAAAGAGAAAGAGCGAACAGGCCGAGAGAAAATCATAAAGTACCATCAGGGAACTATTAAGGTAAAAATCCTAACTTAATACAGTTAGGCTTGCAACAAACTGAAGTAAAATGTGCAACAGGTATTGCACTGTAAAAGTCTTTTGATCATGAACAAAGTGTATGGACGCACGGGTACATTACTGTCAGGCATATGGGGATCAAGCTAATGGTTCCTGTAAGCAAACCACAAGGTATTACCATACGATTTTGTAACAAATGTGTGAAAGAAACAGAAAATTCCAGGACGTAGGGCGATGTAATGGTGGAGGAACAGCAGATGCTGACCAATGAACCAAGGTATGTGGAACAGGATTGCGCCGCGGCCCTTTAATAGGTTAACCAGAGCAAAACATTTGGAGTTCTGCGGTGTCAAAAGTAAACCAAATAGGCACAGAGAACAGCAAGGGTAAGAGCCGGAGGAACTACGTAACAAGAGCTGCTCGTTATTGGAAGGTTAAGGAAAATGGAGTGAAAAGCAGTCAATTAAGTGGACGGGGGCTATAGTGAAGGAAGACAGGCCGTTGCTGAAACGAGGCATTCAGCGTCGGAGTTCTTTTGCTCATAGGTACTCCAAATGGACGCACACAGAAGTAAGGGTTGGCATTGGATTAACTACGTAGCTGAAGCCGCGCGTTGTGAACGGAATACGGAAACAGGGAATGCCGAGCAGCCGGCTAAGTAGAGGTGGTTTAAATTAAGGGAGGACAAGCGCTAGCGGATTAGAGGGTTAAGTTGTTTAAGAAGCAAGAACATGAACCAACAATTTTTTGTATAGGATGGCTCAACGTCGATTTTAAAAGGAAAGGACCCCTCACCCGACTGCCGTGGAAATAGAATTGCGGAGGCAGCTGCGGCAAGGAACTGGGTTTGTTGTATTTGCTTTGGCAGCAGCGCCAAAATGTACTGTTTTCCACTTCTGGGTGGCATTCTACAGTGTAACTGGCAAGCCTAATGGTCAGCAGAGGAGCTTATGCGGGTGCAGTACAAATTGCGTGGCAAGAGCTGTACGTATTCGTGAGAAGAAGGCATGGACCGCATAGTATCGTTGGTTAAGCGTCGTATTGAAAGAGGTTGAGAGTTGCGGCTGCAGGGCACAGGGTTTCAGCGTTAGCCAGTATTCTAGTATCCTAGTATCCTAGTAACTAGCTAGTGTCCTAGAAATGGCGGAATGCGCATAGTGGAGGTGGATGCGCTGGTTTTCTTGCTGATGGGTTAGCTTCTGTCTGTGCCTACTCGGATTACTTGCAAGCTCTAGCTGCGGTGAACGAGAGTTACGGGGTGATACCAGTGTATGAGAGCTTGGGCTTTTGGATTTGGAGGTGCTCTGGGCCATGTTCACAATATCCATCCTCCGGTACATTGGTGCTAAAGAGCTTGCATGTAGACATGGTAGTGAGGTATCTATGTAGGGTTGTTCGCAACGGTGCAGTATTCTCGGTTGCCCTAACTTGTAACGGTAGCCTGTTCTAGCCGCTGGCGAATCTGTAGAGAAAGAGCTTGTTACGCACGTTCCTGCGAGCTGAAAGAATAGTAAAGGCTAAGGGACTATTGCGCAACGGCTACCGAGAGTCATTATTTTGAATGAGTTCTGTGTGGTTCGTGTTTGGGTTTTCTCATCTGGCATAGGAAGTCGTGGTTGAGTCTCATACTTTATAACCGTAGAATTTCAAGACCAAGAAGTTTGCAACGCTCGCTGTATTTGGACGTGAAAGGGCAAAGCAGGCGCTTTGTGCATGAGCGCTTTACTTTTTTATTTGCTATTCGGTCACTCTTTGTATAGTTGGTAAATATTATTGATCAACATTCCAGAAGAAGTCTGCTGCATACTTTGTATGCGGCTTGTCTCGATTCCGTTAACCGCATTGTCTTTTAGATTTGGCCAGTACTGGATCTGACTTCCGCTTCACTATAGCTAACTTGCTTCCAGCACTTTAGTAAGCTTGACTAGTGTGCATCAAGAGCTATTACGATTTGACTGTTGTAAAGTGAGACTCTATTCAAGGTTGTTGCATTAGGTGGTGCAGTGCCTCTAAACGCATAGGCGTTGCACTTAGCAGGAGAAAAACCAACCATCCATGTGTCGTACCAAATGCCTAATGACTTATGGTAAGCTGGAGACAGCAAAATCTGAATGAAACATGCGTTGCGTCATAGCTCTGAGAGTGTTAGAAGATGGTCAAAAGTAACGATGGTAGTAGCTAATGGAAGCTAACGGATGAAAAGATGATCCCTGACAGCGTTTAGCTGGAAGAGAGGATATTCACGGCTGGCTAGCCGAACAATCTCCTCGTGGTGCCAGCTGGGTGGTTCGGGTTTAACCCGTTCCAGCAAATGGTTCGGCGGCAGTGTTCCAGTACGTGGTGGGTTTTCGCCTGGCAAGCGTTCTCCCTATAAAAAGCCACAAATGTCTGCTTAACAACACTGTGAAGTGGCGGTCGTGACTCGCACCAAAGTAAAGTCACTGCCCCGTGGGTATCCGAATAATCCTTTCCATGCACGGACAACCATATTCTATTCGAGCATTGCCGATGAAATGATAGTCAAAATTAGAGCAGCATAGTTACAAACAAGAACCTCACAGTTACACACCCACACACACAGTTACATAATTACATACCCCCTATATAAACATACACTGGTACGGCAAACATAACTTATTTTTGCACATTATTGACCACACATTGTTATGTCAAAATGAGCATGCCTGTAAAGGCGTGCCTCGTCTTTTCGAGAAGAAAAACTATTTATTTATTTAATAGTGCTCCGGAGGACTACTTTGTAACTTCCTCATCCAGCAAGTGTTCATGTACAACAGCAGGCTTCTCAACGCAAGCAAAACAATCCAACTCTGGGAAGCCGTAATATGAGGGATAAGCAATGAGTCGGCAGAGAATACTGCGCCTGTAATGTCATTGAAAGCCAAAGGTCACGGCAGTATTGGATAGTATTGGGAGAAAGCAAAGTCATATGGTAGAACATGACCAGTCATGAAGGTCAGTCAGTTGGATGGCTAGTCAGAAGTGGAGATAAAACAATGTAAGCGAAGAGTGCTAGACGAGAGAAAAGTAGTAAAGAGGTTTAGAAGCTGGAGAGATGTGAGATGCGCACAACAAGTTGTAATGCGGAGCCAGCCGTTGTAATGATAGCGCGTGGTTATGCATTCAGTATTCCAACAGGACGTGGGGGGGGGTGCTGTAAAGGGATACTCATTGAACCGGCTGTGCTTTCCATCCAGCGAAAAATAAAAGATACCAGAGAGAGATAAGACAGAAATGAACGAAGTAAGACGAAGTTGCTAGATGTCCAGTCGTAACGGTAAGCCAGATAGACGGCTTGCCAGAAGTGCAGCTAATGCACACCTGAGCCGGAGTTGGTCATTAAGATCATGATATTACGGTGGGTTAAGTTCCATATGGGTTAAATTACTTGCTCGTTGGCAGAGAGTTCGTGAGCTGCAGAAGTGGTATATAGGTAGGTTATACTGTCGGACGTAAGTGGCGGTACTGTAAAGTGATAGCCAATCAGCAGGCAAAGCATACTGCTGCCTTTGTGACAATGAAAGCCACAGGCCACATATAGAGTTTAGCAGGACAGAATTGAAAGAAAGGCAGGTCTAATGGACGCTTGCTTCCCTTCATGTAGTTTGACCAGCTGGACGGGCAGTCAGATTTGGAGGTACAACATAGGCAGGAGAAGCTAGTCGTTGAAAAATGAAACAAAAAATTAAAAAGTCTTCTCGACTGTGCGCGGAAATGTAAGGAGGATTTATCGAAAGGCTTTTAGAAGTTCACCTGTGACGGCAGCGGACAATGTGGTAGCTTTAGCTACAATATAGGCGAAAAGTGCTACATTTGGGGTAATAAACTGCTTTGGAAAGAGGAAAAACGCGAAAAGCGTACATCAAGTAGTAATGCGGAGTCCGTCGTACTACAGAAAGCGCATAAGTATTCACCTAGCATTGCAAAAAGACGTGGGGTCAGCACGGTGAAGGGATAGCCAGCGATCCGGAAGGCGACAGCCAAGGAAAAAGTGTATATCGAATTAACTTCCGAAGATGGTTTAGCCACAGGGAAGACAACCAAGCGTATAACTTCAGCCACACAATAAAGGCGGCATGCGTCATAATTGGTCGTCAACCGCCGAAACCAAAATTTGTCCATAACTGCAACGTGGTTCAGTGTACTGGAGCCAACTCACACCGTGTACCCCAATTTGTGGGTGACCGCGGACACAGTTACGTTGGTGGAATTAATAGGACTTTGACTTCCAGAATAAGGCAGCATGTACCAAGATGGCTTCAGCGTGGATACACAGATTTCCTACCTCGTCAGATTCTGCGTTTTTGTAGACCGAAAGTTCCTCGAGTGGCAAACACCTATAAGACTCGAATCACCGGGTAGAGCTGGACTCCGCATTTAAAGTTGTGTTACATATCACTAATACCCGCTTCCTTCGGTATGCTGTGGCTGTTGATATAAGCCGGATGAAGCCAGCCTTGTGTGTTCAGAAACAATTATTTGTCAGTCTTAAGCCACCTTGGAGGCAGGGGTGAACTTCCATCATTCGTTTTGCACCTAACGCTTGCCTGGTTGCACCCAGTGGTAGCTATGTCTAAGTACATCGATTATTGTTAATGGTGCTGAGGAGACAATGCAAAATGCATACACCAAACTAGTCTTCAACATTTTCCGGGCTTTTTAAAATGTTGACTGGAACTAACTAATTTAAAGCAAAAAACCTTTTTGCTTAAACGCGGACACACTCAGTGTATCCATCGCCGAGCGCTAATCATATGGTAGGAGCGTTTAGCCTAGATTTTTTTTACAGCTAAGGGTTATTAAACACATGTTGTACAAAGATGTCTGTTGAACTCTGCTTTTGGAGGTGGGACCATTACCAGCTCTGGTTATCTTGCGGTTTGGTGTAATTGCCAATGAACACCAGCGAATGTGGTGGTGGTGGTGCTGCTGGTGTTGCTGGTGGTGGTGATGTTAGTGGTGCTGTTGCTGCTGTTGTTGGTGGTAGTGGCGGTGGTGGTGGTGAGGGTGGTGGTGGTGGTGGTATCATCACGTATGCTAACCAAACATAGATGAACTCAGTAACAGCCATTTATTCCATCCACGAGATCTATAAGCTGCTAGTTACGTCACTGCAAGCCTATTTTTATTGGCTTCTAGTCTGTCCTTATCAAACCTTCTAAATTGCTCCTGCTGCACCTTCACGCGGATGGATGATTTTAGCAAAACGGCTTTCATCGGTGTAACTACCAAAACCAGAACGTTCTGACCGCATTGCTGCTCGTGATTTGAGCAACTTTTATCAAGCTTTCCTGTCACATGCTCTGGATAATTTAGTAAATTTGCTTACCACACAAGACGCACAGCTTGATGCTTTTTTCCTTTAGTAATTTTACCTTACCAGACAAAATTTGTTTGCTTTCCATGCTAAAGCATGCACTGCCGAGTACAAGACCATAGTTGTACAAACCTTGTCTTGTCGCCTATAATACGATTAGCTGTGATGCACTGACGACACAACATATCGGGACTATCCATGTCGTAACGGCTAAAGGAACCATATGGAGCGACTTGCAACAACGTCTTTTGCAACAGATATTTTCGACTTTGATGATGTAGATCTGTGAAACTAATGAGATCATCTCAACGGTAACATGGCTTGTTGCCAAAACATGTGGCACCTTATCATAATGGTTTAGCTGACGGCAGCCAGTAATATTTAATGCTTGCTGCAACCAGTCCGTAAGTAAAAGTGTGCGCTTATGGTTTCGCAAATTTTACCCATGTCAGCTACACCACCTTGACAAATAAAACTGAACTAAGACGGGTAAACACTTGCTACATTGAACCCGTGTTAGAACACTATAACAGCCCGGCACTCTGGATACTAATAAAGCAAGCATGTTCAAAGAGTATTATCGGTTGTACTGAGGCACTGAATGTGGACAACATGAAAGCTGAATTTAGTGCAACTTCTAAAACTTGTTATTACCTATCTTCCCTAGGTTATTCCCGTCCGCGCTATTGGATTAAGATGACGGCACCATAGACAGCACAATACTAAAGCCCTTATTATTAAGGACCCTGATGATTTAACCGGACACTGAAGCGTTGCGTCTATTCCAGCATCATTTGACTAATAATTTAAACACGTGGCTCAAGACGGGTGCCATTCATGTTATATGAGGAGCAGGCGTAAGCGTAGACGAAATTTATTTCTGGCGTCTAACCTTCACCTTCATCACTTCGCCTTCATCTATCAATTACCATTTTCTAAATACTTGGAATACTGGGTGCTTGGACCTACGACTTTTGCGGTATGTCTGATACAGGCATTATTGCAGACGTATGCCTCGTATTAGACAGCGGATGATATCGTCGCTTCAACATACAGTGCAACTAGTTATGAGAACGGTCCGGAACATCTTCGTTTGAATGCCTGCTTAAAGTGTACACCTTTAGCATTCGCAAAGTTCATATGCTAGATGTCGCTAATTCATGCATTTCCTAAAGTCTAGTTTCTCTAAACTTAGCTCCGCTGTTCCAAACAGTAAATCAAAATATATTTATATATACTTTATCTAGTTGACCAATTGACCACTGTTAAAGTCGTGGTTCGAACCTTTAGGCATTTTGATTTGCGCATAGCCTCTCTTGACTTAAACTACCTAGCTTTATCTGTTACACATATGCCGACCAAAATTGGAAACACCAGCAGAGAGGCACTAGGAAAAAGCCGATGATTATCTTCAATCCGACTGGCTAGCTGAACCACTTCCCCGTGGTGCCAACTGGGTGTTTCGGGTAAATCCCGTTCCAGCAAACGGTTCGGCGGCAGGGTTTCAGTATGTGTTGGGATTTCAGCTGTTACACGTTCTCCCTATTATACACCACAAATTTCCGTCCATCAACACTGTGCCGTAGCAAATGTGACCGGGCACTGAATAATGTCGCTGCCGCTTTCATTTTCCGGAGGATCATTCACACATCACGAACGTCATCCGAATCAGAACGTTCCATTGATTTGCCCCTTTGCTGGCGAAGCCAGCAAACATAAACGCACAGAGTCACATGTACCTACTCACACATGGCTACTTTCTACTACACACTGAAACATACATTTACATATCACTGCACACATAAATTCCTATGCTATTTGTCAAAATGTGCTAAGTTGTGCAACTGTCGATCACACCTGTCTGTATTACCATGAGCACGCAGTGTTTCAGGAGGTGGTGGGTGTCAGCCTGGCTAGCATTCTGGCTATAATAGCCACAAATGTCTGATTAACCTCACTGTGACGTGGAGGATACGACTAGCTACTAAAGCAGATCCCTGCTTCCTGCCGTTCCGGAGGAACTTAACCCATTCGCGGACGTTAGTGAACGCGGATATTGTTTGCTCTTCTCCTTTGTTGGCGAATTTACCGAACACAACCACAACTTCAGCACAAAAGTAACAAATTCACTCAACCAGAATAATAACCCACGCACTTACATACATACCTAAAATACAACGCTATCATTTCTGGGTTACTTAGCAACACTCGTGACAATTACCGATCATATGCTCCCTATTATATTAGCTGCCTCTTTTATGCGTGTCCCGCACTTCCGAGAATAAAACCTTTACTATTTTATTTTATAGCTGGTGGACTTCTTGGTATTATAGTATATCGCCACCCAGATGAGCACGGCTGGCGCACGCCTTTGAGCTTAACCACATAGGAGCAAAATTTCAACAAGTGCAAAGGGATGCACAGCAGCTTGTTTAAACACGAGGCGAAGTAATTCCTCATCTTCGATATACCCTATCCTTAGAGATAGAGTTGTTGTTGCCCCAACAAGTCAGACGCAATTAAATTCCACGTCTTGTAGCATTTCTCTAATTTTTCGGCTCTTTCTTTCTTGTCATTAGCGATAGGCTCCTGTAGCTTACTGTTAGTGATTGCATGTTCTTATGGATATATGCAATTGGCTCAACGAGAAAATTCTTGCAATATGTATCTAAGAAATGTGCAAGCATTACAGGTTTATATGGGTCAAATGATTGTTAAGGTTTCTTGGTCAAACCGTACGGCCCTTGCTCATGCAGTCCTAGGAGAAACTACACAAGCACTCGGAGGTTTAATAGATTGAGTGGTCCACATTCATAGCGATTTGTGTGGCCCGGTACCTACCGAAAAGCGCACACCGTGCTCCTTCGACCGAGTGCTGGTTGCAGTTTTCCTGATGTCTATCGCATATGTAACATTTTTTACTGACTTCCTATCATATGCGCGCTACGTTGTCATATATCTGCCTAGCTTATAGTATAATTTCCCATAAAGACTGATTTTGGGCCCACGACGTTGCACTTACTTTTTGCGGGGCCACCAAGAGTACAGTGGGCATTGCTTGATAGGTGACGCTATTTACAACGTATAACGCTTCCCTATTTCCTATATTCTATTCTCGATTCTTGATCAGCTGCTTGCAAAGCAGTTAACCATTTTAACAAAAGGGAATTGCTGGCCTTATTCGTGGACATGCACACAATTACGAGTAGCTGGCAAACTACCTCATGTACCACAGTGATGTTACCCTTCGAATATTCAGTGCGTATGACGCGTTATGATTAGCCTGTTTTGCTCCCTTTTAGGCATTCCAGAAGCTTCAGAAAAGGTTTTTCTTTTTGCCTGGGTATTTGGAAGTGAGCCATACTTATACAGTCTACAGCAACCAACTTAAGCAAAAACAGGGAATGATATGTTGAAATCCTCTTGCGCAACTTTGGTAGTCTATAAAAACATCAGTAGTTGTGGGGAACTGTGATATTTGTAATCGTTGCTTTGACTGTCGACACTTTAACCAACGTATAGGGGCACGTTTTGCCCGAATATCGCTTTGTGGTCTGTGTGCCTAACGGCCATCCGTGCGGCCGGCATTCTAGATATGATTGCGCCACATTTTGTACTCGCTTCGGCAGTACAGGTGCTAAACGTTGAAAGATACAGTTGAGCTTGCGATGGTGTCTGCGCAAAGATAGCATTCAAATTTTAAAAGTTTCAATTTGCTATACCATTAAAGTTATACAGGTAGGTTTCTCCGCTTTCCAACGTCTTCCTTGTACGTTCTCCTATATTAGGACGGAACACCAGGGCATAAGTTTGCGAGAATTGCATACTAGGTTTATCGGAGCGCCAGTTTACCGTTTATTTTCTGCTTGTGAGAAAAAACAAGCTAGCACATTGCTCAGGTGGTTTACATTATCTATAGAGATTCACATGGAATAACCACTTAGCGTCCCGCATCTTCTGGTTTACCACGTATCACGGGACGCTTCGTGGCTCCATACGGCAAAAATGTTACTCATATCCTTTGCATTAAGCCAAACACCGTGACAGAACAATTTCAGGTTGAACAGCAAACCGTCTTTTGCTCTACCTTGCACAGCCCAAAGTGCGCGGGGTAGAAGAAGCCACCGCTGCCTGTAAATATACGCATTTTAAACTTTGCTGACAACGGTCACCATTTGGTGCATTAGCGGTGCGTTATATTAAATTTTAATTAGAATGCCTTTAGGCTACATGCCGCCTTTTTCGGTCTTGTTGAACCACAAACAATTGCTATTTGTTTTCGCTTGAAAGCGTGTTAACTTGTTCTTATTCCTTCTGCCGCCGCCGCACCTATTGGTTCCCATGAGAGCCCCGTTAACCGAGACTCTTGATTACGCTGAAACAGTCCAACGGTCTTGGTGTGAGTGTCGCGGAAGTGGCTACCGCACTGTAAAATTGTGTTTAAATGCGATTCTATGCACTACTTTGCCGTTAATAATAACAGTGAGCAGAAAGATCGCTTGAAGAAGCCAGATGAAACCCATGGTGAGTGCGGACTACTCCTTTAACAGCTTACGTAACGAAGCATTTTCATACGTTACGGAGGCAATAACTTGGCAGTAGATACTCCCAATTGTTGCAAAATACATTGCCATGATGCTCGCGAACAAGGAGCATATACTCTTGTTATACTCATTTTCCACGCAGAAGTATGGGATTGGTCTACATATTGATCTGATCATTTGGGCACAGCAGTCAGCCTCAGTGTAAAAATGTACTTTGCTTTATTTAGTTAAGATAAATTCCAAAAAGAAAATATGCTGTGTAAAAGCCGATGGCATGCAATTCTGCAACTTCAAAATTTATCGGCAATCGATTAGTCCCTTTGGTTTCCAGGGCTGCTGACACTGGAACATCCAGCAGGTTGCACGTAGACCAAAGCGCTGTACTACAGGTACAGCTGCATAAGTTTCGTGTTTAATAGCACCTACGCTAGTTAAATTTGAAGGTCTGTTTTGCTTCGTTACTTGACCAAGCAAATGCCTTCGGGATTCTTGACCGACACGTACTACCCGCTCCAAGTGAGTTGAACGGTCTACACCCTATCGTTTGCAAGCTTTGAGGGACCATTGTACTGATCGAGCGCTGTTTACGCAATTAAATATCGCAAGCATCTCACCTTACCGTTTTCCTTCAGATGTCGCAAAGATTCCCATTCCGCCAACATTTATTAGATGTAATGCTGCCGACGAAATTGTCTAGGGTTGCGGAGCTCTCTATATAGGTGCCTTATATTCTACCATGTGGTCATCATGCGCTGGTCATCATGCACCTTTAAGCATAATGCTTTTAACGTTCTACTGTAAGACATTGCTTACCCTACTATGATATTGGGCAAGAAATTTTAGACTACAGTGTGGAAATTGTATGAACCACGTTAAGGTTTCATTCAATGTCGAGTAGCTAAGGGAATTCTGTGCTGAAAGCAAATGGGGTCCGCGCAAGTTCACAGGTTCACATTAATATATTTCCGCACGTGCTGACGTGAAGTGCTTCCAGTGACCTCACGTTCAACGTTGGTTGGTAACTGTATACCAAGTACTTTACTGGCTGTACCGTTTCCCGCTAGTCATCCTTGGCATCCCATTACTGAACCCAGTTTGACTAGCGCAAACGGTTAGACCTGCTTCCAGTTGAATCAGCATTGCCAGCTAGTCCACAGACTAGTTATTAATTTTCAAGCATTTTAGTGTTTACATGAAGTTTCTTAAGGTAATGAGTGACTGCCTTCCTCCGCTACATACTGCCCTGCTGGAATATTTGCCGTCTATTACACACGCCCAAACTTTAAGGTGTTTCTCTTCCGCTTCCTTATATGGCACCACACCACTTATCTTAACTGTCACCTATTCTTGCCAACCATAGCACTGCTACAATTAACCTGCTCGGGCTACTCCCTGTGTGACAATTGAACACATTTGTCTAGTTATCCTTTGAAGTTGTAGCTGTACATTTTGCTTTCTCCTTACGTTTCTTGCATCCGCACTACTAGGGTAACTATTGAGAATGCCAGTAGTGGCGTGTCTAAACCTTGGTTTGTCTCAACCTTGCAAAACGATTGCATTAACCGTTCAACTAACTAAACGTATATGTTACAAAATTCTATTGCACCAGCCGCGGGCGTGAATAAACTAAACAGATTTAAGAACGCGGTGTACCAGGCTGAGCTACTTACACCTCTCTGGATAATATTGTATATATTTACTATTCAGCACACGTTGACAGAAACGAATGTTGACGCCTTATTCTTAAAGCTTTAATTGTACATAATTAGGCTCAACCATCACTGGTAGCTAAAAGGCCTGATGTTGGTAACGTGATGGAATAACGCTTAGAGAGTTCGTGGACGCAGCAGCATGTTTAACATGATCAAACTTATGTGTTGCAGCTAAATGTGGCCTATTGGGCCTGGCAGGTCTGCAGGTTAACCACGGCCAACAGCGCGAGTTTATGACGGTCACAATAGCGTGGAGGCTGGACCGATGACGGTTAGCTTAGGTTGGGCGTAGTGCAGGCTGCTTACAAAGCAAAGGACATACTACTGGCTCGAACCTGGTTTTGTTAAGAAGAAAGCGTGCCTTACTAATTCGTCGTGTTCCTTAGATGCAATATCCGGCTGGCTTTAGCTGGAATCCGTTGAATTATCTTACCTAGACTTTACCATAGCCTTCGACTCGGTAAACCACCAAATCCTGCGAAATGGTAATGGTTTAGCATGCATACGGGAATTTTGACTTGGAATTCAGAGGTTCGTTGCGGTAGGATTGTGCGTTAGGGTTGATAAAGTTATATCAATTATCGGCACTGCTCACGCCGGTGTCCCCAAGCTTGCTTTTGCGGACCGTTATTGTTCCTTATGTTTACCAACGACTTGGCTCCTCTTATTCATTACCCATGTTATAGTTTTGCTTATGAGCTACAGCTAATTCGGTCGCAAGGCCTCATCCAGTTAACTGTGTACAAGCTTGAACATCGTATCACGTTAAGGGGCGTTAACAAACTTTAAGTAAACAGCAAAGCCGACATATGTGAATAATTAATAATCCTTCGTCGTGCAGCTTACAAACGTTGATCGTTTTATGTCCGCTACAAAACTTAAGCACAAAGCTGTATGGTAACAGAGAACAGCGAGCCTTAGATGCACCGAAAACCTGTGTCCAATCGGCGGCGGAGGATTATTTTAGCTAAGCCCCGGCAAACAATGAAAGGGTTCTGCAAGGCTGTTAAGTTATGCAGTTTGCGAAATATAAAGCAATAGCATTAGTGACACGGTTGGTTATGGATCCACTGCCAATGTACTCGGCGCTGTTCATTAAAGTCATTTGCGATAAAACAAGGCGCCACGAGGACGTGGTCATTAGTGTAAATTGTAGGTGGGTAGAGTGTAAGAGTACGTTGTATTCGGATGCAAACGGAACTAGCAATTTGAGTCCAAACAGAAAACGCTGTCGCTATTTTGAAGGTTTTGTGACCGCGTACGGTGTTTATTTGTTCACGATCCAATCGTTATCGACACAAGCAGTAACAAGCATAAGCCTGGTTAGTGCGTCATTGTCCGAACAGCCCAAAATCTTCCAAATAGGTAAAAGGAAACTGTACGGAAACCTGTGCACTATCAAGAACATGTGGTAATTTATTTCAGCCTTTGTTCGTGAGACTAGTGGTCCTAAATGCGGTTCTATTCGTTTAAGAAAATAGATTTTATTGTTCTCAGCAGACTTGCAGGAAAGGCTCAAAAATTTTTATTTCGCTCACGGACGCCGATCGGTCCAGGTCATTTGCGTTGAGTGAAAGTCAACAACGGTGAGAAGGGCTTCCAAAACTAACATGTAGCTACATAAAAGGGGGTAAACCGGTAACGCAGTAGGTTTAAACACGAGCCGCGATTGCTGGAATTGACAAATTTACTTCCTTCTGCTCCCAATATTCCAATGATTACAGTGACATTTGACCCAAATTAGGGAGGGTGGCCTATGTACCACTTGCGTTGCTTTAGCTAGAATTCGAAAAGACATGAACTTGTCTCGAAAACTAGAAGTCCACAAAGCTGGAATGGAAGAATGCCATGGTAAACACAGTCTTTTAAGGTAACAGCGGCATGACATCAAGGGCCTATTTCAGTCATGCCTTATATTGGGTCGGCCTTTTGTTTGAAGGTGCCTTGGTTGCTAACCTATACAGCGATTGCTATCAGAGTTGTTGGAAAATTAGGTGGATGAGCTCATTACATAAACACTAGGAGAATTAGTAGAGCTTCCGAGCTTAAGTGTGCGCTGAATATGAATATCTGGATATTTCGGCAAGGTTGAGCATATCGCAATAGACCTACGCAATGAAAATGGTGCATCAGTATTAGTTCCTAACGTTGGTTACGGACAATCGTAGTTATGTGCTTGGCTATTAGTGTAGTCCACTGACCATATATCTGGCACGAAGCCCAAGTTTTTACCAGATAAACATAAGCCGATTAATCGTCGAAAAGCCGTCGTTGGTCCAAGTCATGTGACTAAGAATATTTAACATGAGCAATGCTGTTTTAATGCGTGTTGTATTTCATTGTTTTAACGCTCATAGTTTCCTTCATTGTAGTCGCACTCCTTAAGTACGTAATAAAATATCCCGCATAGCTCGCTACTGTAAATGAAATGCTTGCTGAAATGTTTTAGTAGTAAGATGCGCCTTTCTAATACAATCTCGATGTAGTTACTAAACTGTGGCTTGTGTTTGTCCATGCCATAGCGTGTTCAAGGCCGTATTAAACAATCATCGATTTTAAAACACTTCTTAATTTCAGTGGGGTGTGTCCAAAGCATGGAATGGCAACAAAGTGTTCGTTAGTTTGTGTGCTATAAAACAACATCGCAGCAGAAAAATAATAAAAGAGTTATGTATATAATGAAGGTATAATCAAAACTATACAAATACTTTCAACTTAATGCAGAGAAAACAATCTAAGGAACTGATAGGCTTTAAAATAGAGCCCAATATTTGTTAAAAATCAAAACAAAACAACATACATGTAGAAAAGTTGCGACTAGTTACATGCGTGTGTTTGCATGCAACCAGTTATTTCTTTCTGTTTATTCACCTTTTATCCATGGTTCCAAAACTACAGCTGTACCAAACCTCACAATCCAAGTTTGGGCGGTTTTTGTTTCGTGTTGGATACTCCCATTCTCTGTGCATGCGAAAGTAACAAACATGTGATTCCATCAGTTGATGCAACCTAATAATTAAGTTTCACAAACTTTGGCTTGGAACTTGGGGAACATATCTGCAATGGCCACAGAAGAGGAAGAGCTTAATGATAACATACAATTGCAACAGCCAAATGAGAAAAAGTCAGTCACATTTTCCACCTCCACCTGTGGCAATGAATCTCACATTTTAAATGGTAAGTAATTAGCGTTTAAATGTGTTAAATGTATTTACCGTTATAGACCCATGCACAGGTGGACCATCTAGGGGTGCTCAAGAGAGGCATATGAAATATAATAGCGCGACTTTTATTAAATTAGTATTAGTAATTATAACTCGTCTTACGATTCACTTGTCCTAGTATACAAGCGTTTTGCTTTTCGTCAAAACTCACATGCTGAAGGCGTGAACAACGGATATACTGCCCATTCCATATGCCTAGGCTTATCTCGGTAAAGAATTTTATTTAAAAATCTGCCAGTAATTTGTTTGTGGTGGCAACACGTCTCTATTATTGCGTTGTAACTATTTGTGAATCGATTTCCGCTGAGGTGAACTGTAGAAAAAATACATTCGCGGCGCGTGTTAATGCTGCACCGGAAATGATTTTTCACAGGTAGCGAAAGTTTTCAAAACTATATCTACCACAAGCGGCTACGTACACACAAATCTGCAAGCAGTTTGCTTCAGTCGTCGTTCCCGCGTGCGGAAATTGCTTATGTTTATTATCCTGACAGCTGTTCACATTCGTCTTGTTTTCAGCCGCTCACGAAAACGGCCATCGGATAAAAATAATAACATTATAGATCTAGGTAGGGTATTAGGCGCTACAGTGCATCTGTTGTACTTTCGGTCAACTTTCTTACATCGGTTCTTGGCAATATATTCGTGTTCGTATTAGTTTGGCAATCGACTTGTGGGCCCATAGCCGTCTAAATAAGAAATCGTCAAGTACCTGTCAGTCATTAAGAAAAGTGATTTAGTATATTACCTTGCTTACGTATTTCTGCATTGTAGCACTTTGGTGACCGATTTACTATTAGCGCGACCAGTAGCTGCGACCAGAAAATAGTCTCCTCCATACTTCAGAACTACACTAAAATGCGCTTCAGTACATAAAAACAACTCAAAAATATTTTCACCAAAAATGAAAAAAACGGACCTCTCGCTCAGTCATTACCATACTGTCAGTCACCTGTATGTTTATGTACTGACAATCTTTCGTAATAGGTTATTCTACCTACACATTAGCGTCTCATCGTTCAAGTTTTTAAAGAGGTTGCCTTTTGAGCAAACTTATTTATTAAAAATGTTGGTTCTGTTTGAAGGAGAGTAAGTCGCGGTTTCAAACTAAGTCAACTAATGCGCTATAAAACTTTTACCTAATTGTTATACATTGATGCTTACAAATTTGTTTCGGTTGTTTTGCCATAGGTTTGATAAAGGATATGACAGTAATATCGTATAAGTATTTATAATGTCTTTTTGCTATAAAACTAAAAAGCTTACAATCCATTTCTTTGGTACTGAACCGCTTTTTATTGCACAGGATAACTTGAAAAGCGTATCCATGTTATGTGCTAATTTAGCTACTAATTTTTTCTGATGTATCTGTAGCTGATCTGTACCCCAATTTCATAATTAGCGTACTTGTAATTTATATTCATTTGAAGGTATATTTACTATAAGTAAGATAATCTTAAGGATTTATTGTTATTGACGCTGTTTACCTTAAGTTTGTCCAATATCCCGTGCATCTAAAGTATACGTCATATAATATATTTTATATGAGGTTTTGAAGCTACTCAATTATTTGGCATACAAAAATACTAATGTTCTAATTTAAGAAAACATGTATATTTATTGAAAAACGTACTCAAGTGACACGATATGTTATCAAAGAAACACGACCAATATTAAACTTCATAAAAGCTTAATGAACATGCTACGTTGTTTTTGCCAAGGTTACTGGCCATAAGATAAATAGGCGGGAATGTAAAAACAACCGTTAGCAAATGTTAAAGGTTATCTTGACAATTGGAAGAGCTGTAAAGCATTTTCTTGCTAAAAGTTCCTTGTTCTCATCAAGGTCATATTACCTAAGGTTCCGCAATGGTTGTTTCGAACTGCTTGCGGTTATTACCTGAAGGTATTAACGTTAAATGTCACATATAATAACAGACTAATTAATTAAGTGAATGCACACATTTTGGCGGAAAGTATACGTTTTCCTTAATGAAATTAAGAGTATACAGTAAACTACCTTAGTATTTTATCTATAATCTACGGATTAATATCACTCATTTTAATGGAAGGGCCTGTAGGATACCTAATAACTGACATCTTGGAATTTTTCTCTGTCAAACGTCGTGGTTCAATTGTGATCATGCGTTGCTGGAGACAAAGTTGGTATCATATAAACATTTGCAAATATCAAACTTTGATACGATTTATATAGACAAGCTTCTACTTGCTCTTAATTACAACATTAGCTTATTCTTTAGATGTGCAGTGTAAAAAATATAATTAAACACACGATGGAGCTTTTGCGATGCACTTATATACGTCTTATTAAAAATGGAATAATTTGATCTCTTTGTAAAACGATAACCATCTTGGTTGAAAAAACTAAAAAATATTTGTTGGTGTGCCCTGTGGAAAAAAACCATGCGGCAGTTCAAGACATTGTTAAATATGCATTGTTACAACCTCAGGCTGCAAGCGCTGTTACTAAATATAAATGATTGTTTGAGGTTACAATGCACAAAGTACTGCTACTTTAACAAAATTATCCAACCCTTGAAAACCTCTCCGTGTTGACGGGTTTTGGATAGCCAGTTAACGTACATAGCTTATTTCGATGCAATTGTATTTGTTGTTGTTAGTGAGCCTTAAAAGTGGGGAGTTGGCTGTAGGTATGTAACAGTGGCGGACGTCACGCTGGAAAGTTGAGGCAACATTCCCCTGTAGGACATTCGCTGCTACTTTAGCACATTGGGTCACACCGGCTGTCCTGTTAAGTGAGGAGATTCCGAGCTTTATGTTCCGGATGGTCTTAGTATGCTTATATAGGAGCTTTTGTTGCTGATGAGTCAATTTTCCTTACGGGCAAGCATGTTACAAAGGTTGCGCTGTGGCACGTAATGGCCGATGCTTTCGGAACCAGGACAAGTTGCTTTCCCTAGTGGCGTGCGTTTGTGATTTCTATTTCTAATAAAAAACGGGTGATTGATGGGCGTTACCCCTTTGTTTCTGAAGCAGTTGCGATTAGATTGCTGAAGCAACCAACCAATTGAATCCACACGCTTCTAATAAAGTTACCTTCCAACTGTTCTCAATCGGTTGTTTCAACGAGGTTGTTCAGGATGTTATAATACGTGATAGCGCGAGTTAGTTCTATATGTTCGTCTGAAGAGATAACGTAACACACGTAGGTCTATCGTATGGTGCCATAATCGCGTAAACACAGTAGAGTGTCTGTAAATGGTGTGTTGACTATAAGCTCCTTATTTGTAAGTACGAGGTCAAGTACCGATGATTTGTTATCAGCTCTGTACATGTAGGGTTAGAGCCGGTTATGATGAGAGCAGAGGGTCAGGGTGGAGCGGAATACCTCCTATCAGGTTTTACAGTTCAGTCTTGAATTTTTTGCTGGGGGATGCTGAGGATTCCAAGTCGTGCACGTTGAAACCTCCAGAGATAAGAAGGTAGCCGAAAGGTGTGATTAAGCATTTTGTCGGTGGTGGTAGTAGGTGGGTATTTAGCTCTGGAGTGGACGATGAGGGTGATTTACTACTGTCACGCAGCAGTTGTCCTTGTGTCTGGGACGCTTGCCATACTATTGCAAATCGTTGACCCGCTTCTCCGGATCATCCAGTAGTTTGCATTGTAAGTCCTTACAATAGTATAGGGACACCACTTCACCTACTGAGACAGACGTGTCGGAACAAAAGCATTTCCTGAATCACGATCTTGACAGCCGTCATTGAGTGTAGCCATGTTGCGGTTATTGTCATTAATTTGTAAGTGTTGCTTGTCTGGCAAGACCGAATATCCGCAAGCTTGCGCATTCTTGTACGTGCATGCAAGTGTATTATTTTCAGCAGCGATCCAGAGGACTTGTGGTTAGGACGAGTGGTTGTGCCGATCGTTGTGTGGTCTGCCGCTAGCCGCTTTTGGCAGTTGCGACGAGCCGCTTGGATTTAAATTTAGTGGCATCGTAATTATCCCCTCCGAAAACTTCGTTTGCACAATGCGTGGGGAGTGGCTGCGGGATTGCACCGAACGATCTTTACTTCCATCAGACCTGCTTTTGGTATGCATTTTGGATAAAATCATTAAATTGTTTGCCAGCTGCGATGGCGCTTTAAGTTGGATGACGGTTTTGCTCGCCGCTTTTAACCAAAGCTTGGTTAGCAATCTGTTCCGAAGTGAATTTTAACGTTCCAATAGCGTACATGCTGTCTGCGTAGTTTGTTGGTCAACCTAAATTATCCTTGGACTTCAACCATTTTAGCCTTTTGATCATAACAGTCTTGAGAGAAGTAGTTGCGTTATTCAAGGGAAAGGTCTTACGAATATAGCGTTACTGTATCTGGTCGTGAGCCATTGCTTCGAATTCATCGTGCGCATGAGACTGGGGGACGATGTGGACTAAAACGGTTCTGGCTGCGATGTTTAGCCGGCACTGTACTATGCTTTGCATTGCTTGCTTGCGCTTGCCCCATGACCAAGCTGTCATTGATTACTGAGTGATATTATCAAAAAATTGTAATTAGCAGGTGATTGAGGATTGTATTGTATGGTTTTGCAGCTATATAAATGCAACAAAAAGTCATACGTGCAAGCTGTGTTTGTAGTGGAACAGCTTGTGAGTATGCCCAAATCCTTAGTGAGACGACAACAACGATCATTATTGTTTTAATATTGTGTATTTTGGACCTACGCAAGCGGATACGTCGTAGCTAAAAGTTCAAATAAGTAATACTAAAGCACACATTAACATCGTTTTGGTCGTTAACAGACGTAATTCTGCCCCTTATATTTAGCGGCTCTTGTGTAAAAATTGGTTGATATAAATAGTGATTTTCACATCGACACTTATTCTGTTGGGGTAGTTCATATAATGTTACTATTTTTAACGCATCTTACGCTCCAAGGTAAGTATCAACGTTTATAAAATATCAAGTATATATCACTGCAACGAGAAACGACATGCATATGTAATGTATGGAACGTAGACGGGCTATATTTAATCGAAGTGATTTTTTGACAAGTTGAGAATGCACACACTGGTAACATACAGCTCTTTTTGAGAGGGATTCTATAATATGCCATACGTGACCACTAACCAACACGCAGTGCTTTAGAGTAGAATGTGACACACTGATACAACTTGCAGTTTTTAATATCAACCTGTGAAACACCTGTTTTGGGTTTCTTTATCAGACCTCTCCCTAATAACGTGTGGTAAATCACTTGGTTACAATGTTATCAAATTTGGCATCCTGCTCTACGTAACTTTATACTATTCAGCACTCATCAAAGTAACTGTAGATAGACAGCTTGGTGAAGGTAACTTTCTCTGGTTGTAACAAAGCCGATCTTGTTAACAAAATTAAGACGAGTATTCCGGAGAAATCCGATGTTATACTGTATTCATCAGACGATTAGAAACATTAATAGCGGGAACATGAGCAAAAGGTTCTAAAGCGGGTAAGACCGGAACGCACTTGGATACAGTTCGCTAGATTAACAAGCTAAAATAAATGTTATGGGCTAGGAAACATTCTTACAATGGTTATCTGCAACAGAAGTGCAAGCCATTTCCGATTACTGAACATAGCCTCAGTAAACCTAATCACCTTTAAGGTTTCAATTTAACGGAAGCTTTGCAAGTTGAGTCGCGGTCAACTAGATAACCTGTCCCGATATGGCGCCTTGAGCTGCAAGACGCCGGCATTTTTCTTGTTTTTCTTGTCCGTCTCACTACTTCTCTTACTATTAGTTTGCAACAAATTTGTCGGTTTATTTTGCTTACAATTAGAAAGGTTTTCTAACTTAACGGCATACATGCCAATTAATAAGCTGCCAACTTTTTTACGAAAGTAAGCCACTTCCCATTGGTATTAGCTGTATATAATTTAACATATACTCAAGGTGGGTAGCCTAAGAGGAATTTAGCAGACATTTGCTGCTACCAATGCAACGGAAATGGAAAATATGTCACATACTATCGTCTGCTGTAAATTTTGGGACACGATAAGTCAAAAATGTAGTACTTTATCTGCAACCCTTCACACAAATTTCAACGTACGTCTCATGATCCTCAATAAGTTGTCGGACGAAATCTACCAATACACTTTGATGCGTTGCTTTTAATAAACAAACAGCTTAATAGCACTGCTTCTGCAGCTTCTCATTGACACTTCGATTTTGTCCTAGACTAAACTGCTACAGGTTAACTTTACTTGCTATGATTTTAGAAACCGTACAACAGTTTAACAGTAGGTTTCTGACACTCCCCCTGTGGTTTGGTAACACGTTTAATGAACGTATGCCATATTTTAGCCTAGCGATTGCCATGCATTAGGAATAAACCGCTACCTGGCATTTACATTTCCTCCTTAATAAAAGCTTTCTATTCTAGCGTATGCGCTCCCTATATTTCTAAAATAAGCGATAAGTCGATATGTTTATTAGTCCAAACTCAGTACTTAACCAAAGGATTTAATCTATCTAGCAGTTTAACGCCAATAAAAGTACTAAGAGCTTCTGATTTATGTGTGATCCATTAGAGTATACACAACTAGCACGTTCTGTAACAGTGTATAACAACAGTACCTTTCGGGAGTTTGCCTTTAATAAACATACATTGCCTAGTAGAAAAAATGATTTGTACAGCTTTCCAACTGCAGCATTGCAAATCTACGAACCAATCCGTTTATTTTCGCGCAGTTTTGTGCGCTTTATCTATGTTACTAATAAGTGGGTTTTTAATCACTTGAAAAACTGTGCCTATATTTGGCATAAATCCCATTTGTGCAAATAATTCCATAATCTTCTATG
This sequence comes from Dicrocoelium dendriticum, assembly GCA_944474145.2. Taxonomy (NCBI): domain Eukaryota; kingdom Metazoa; phylum Platyhelminthes; class Trematoda; order Plagiorchiida; family Dicrocoeliidae; genus Dicrocoelium; species Dicrocoelium dendriticum. The sequence continues at coordinate 2,195,052 of OX104067.1, read as the reverse complement.
CGTTTATGTTCTTTCCTGTTCGTTTGTCTGTGTTTCTTGCAAGATGTCTGCTTAACAGGAACAGCTATACCCAATAATGAGTGGCGAGTTTGCGCTCTCAGAATGTTAAAAACAATTAAGTTTTTTATATTACACAAATAACATACTTCCTTCGTTTGATATCATCCAGACCCTCTTTACGGAGTTTATCTTTTGTTGTTCCTCAAGGAAATGAGACAATGTTTATATTTAAATTAGCTTCCAAGCTTATTACCAAATATTAACGTGCCTTTATGTGACCTTCTAGCGTTTGGAAACCCATTCCACGAGGTAATAAATCTACTTAATAAGGTATTAGATTGCATATTTTGCTTGAATTTTGGTATAACAAAGTCAACTTCTTTAATTATGAATAACCTGGGTAAATTGTAGCTTCACTTTTACTAAAGAAAAACTGCAACAGGCTTTTTTATGGTACCGATTGTAAAAACATATAAGGTTTTACTTCAATTATCTTAGCAAAAGCACATCAAACTGAAGTCACTGACACCATTTTCAATAGTACTTGCGTAGTAGGCGGTCGACAAACAACCTCCGCAGGCGTTCTATGGTGCTTTCTGTTAGAAGTTTTTATGATACCAAAAAGTATTCATTAAAACCATAAAAAGTGACAGGTTAGAAGCAAAGGTGGTTTAACTCCAGATCGGATATCTTAGCCACTGTTTGTCTAGCTTGAGAATCTGGTGCTTGACCTATTCAGAAAGTTTTCAGTTGTAGTAATGTATGACTTTGTGTCCTTGCGTAGACAGTTGTAAACAAACGCGTTTGCTGTTGAGCGCGATAGACCCGTAGTTAATCGGAAGTCCGCGACACTTGATCCTCGACTTTCTTTGCTGAGAACGTTCTCACCTACACTTCAAGTAATGTCACACAGAAGTAAAAACCATATGAATAAGTACCAGCGTTTATTAAAAGTTTAGCTCATTGGGGTTTCAGTCAATATTTTTATAATTTCTGCCTAAAAATAACAGGTCAATTTTAGCAACCTTACTTATGTCCTTTATGTAAAGCAGGAAGAGAAATAGTGTGAGTACACTACCTTGGATAACACCACTGATAATATTAGGCCATCAGCGTGTGTAGATTGCTATAGGATGATAGCCAGCTTAGTAGTTTGCTTTGAACTCTAAAGGAGCCTATCGTTGCCAGTAACTGTTGGTGAGACCCCGGAGTGAAAGCATTTACATGTCTACTTATGGGAATATTATTAAATATCATGACTTGATATAGTCTGCCATGCTGTTTATATAATGCAATTAGCTAGGTTGCATGTTGGCCATTCAAGGAAACTATGTTTGGAGTTATCTGTTATCCTAAACGAGTTGTAGAAAGTCACCACATCATGATTTACCAATATTCCCAATAATGCGGGGATTTTGGACGTTTGGTGAATTAGCATACAATCACCAATTTTCTGTTTAACGCCACCTAGGTAAAAAGGGGTGTTAAACGAAGCTTCCAACAAGCCGCAGTTACCATACTGCCGAATCGGGTAAGCCTATTCAGTGAAATTAATGATATATCAGGTCTTCTCAGAATTAGAGCCAATAAGGGAGGCCTTCGGCATTGAGAATGGCGGGAAGTTTATTGAAATGCACTATCTGGTGGATAGTAGGAAGAGAAGTATTTATTCTGCATAAGTCTTCAGTCGTTGTAGTCCCTCTGTTTTCAGTTATGGAGTCAGTCTGTACCCTACTGTTGTTTGCAAAGGACGAGCTAAATGCTTCACAGATGACAGCTGTGTTGTGGAGAGAGTGACTGCTTTCGTCGACCAGTTCAGTGATCAGGGTGAAGTAGTTGCTAGTTTTGTTAATTAAAATTTTGACAAACTTATGCGTTACGTATCGATAGTAGGGCCATCTGCTATATCTTTTTCGCCATATCAGCCGTGTGCGCTTGGATTCAGCGATGGGTCTCTGCATTTGTAAGATCAAGCTAAACTTTCTAGACATGATCAAGTTCCTACTTGACTTGAACGTCCCACTGCGCTTTTTGTATACGTGATATCTGCTTAATTTAGGGTGGAAAAACTATGGCTTAATAGCCCATATGACAAAAATAATCGATGGTGATGTGTATTTTGAAATTAACTGTTGCTAATTCCAGAACATACTGTTAGATACATGTGGGCCGCATAAGTTTTGCTTGCCCTTTTCGTCGTATGTATCATCGAAACATCTAAAACAGTATTTAAAGGCAGCTTATACTGAAGATTAAACTTTAAGTTTACTGTAGAGATTAGATTTAATGTTATTGATATGATAATCTTACGCGCTGAACAAAAAAGACGACATATCTGATAATTGTTGCTATCTAAGAAGGCTAAAGTGAAGTGGAGAAGTCCAGGCTAGGCGTCTGAGTGTGTCATTAGATCGAAAGATTTCAGCATTCAGTCAGCATACTGTACCGTTCACATGAAGGTACAAAAGAACAAACCTGTTGAAGGTTTTACCACAAACTCCGGTTAAAAGACGAAGGCTGCAGGCCGCGACAAATATCCTGTTGCAGGTTAGTTAGATAAGGCATATGCTAGAAGCGTTCACAACTGAATCGAGTTTTGTAGAATACTAGCAAGATAACTATACTATGGTTTGTGGCCATCTGTACCGACTAAATTTTCTTGTCTGAAAATATTTTTTATCCAACTTGGAAAATGTACAGCATTTTGCTGTTTGAATGACACCGATCGGTTAGCCAAGAAAATATGGTAGTTACAAGTTGGACTAAGCAATCAACCACAACGCTCTCTGTGTTGCTTGTGAACACCTTAGATATGTCAACTTGTGAATAAGCACCGACCAGAGCCGAAAACAGCTTCCGTGTGTATTAAAAACTCTTGGCTCACAGCGCCGCCCAGAAACTTTAACGGAATCTGGCTTAAACAATAAATGAACAGCTAGAAGCCTAAAGTCTAATTTTTCTTTCTTTAACGTTGCCTATAACATGAAACCTGTGCCCGTGGCACATACACTCCCCCACCCTACTGTTTGCTGCGCTTGAGACTTGCCACGTAGTAAATTTAAAACAGGGTTACAAACATTCGTATTACATAATAAGTCTCGTAAGTGGTGGGGTCGGTGATACGTCAAGAATTTCTGAGCTGATCACCAATATCTTTTGTTTTAAGGCACGAAGACTACAGTGGTATGGCGGTGTACAAAGCATCGATTCCCCAAACGGCTCGTATCCCATGTAACCATGAATTAACAAATTTGCCTAATCCTTTAATATAATGGTTAAGATAACCAAACACTTAATATTTTGGCATCGTCTTGTGCTCGGACTGCTAAGAGTTTCTTATATACTTAAGTGAACTGCTAAGCTGTAATCTTTATTTTTATTCCGCATCACTAAGGAACACTATGTAGTGACGAGCACCTCACAATGCTATGACAAAAAACCTACTTGTACCAGCATCTTATCCTTTCAGATCAAAATGATACACATTTCACCTTTTCTGCACGAATAGTGTACGAACACTGCCATGGTACTATGATCACGGTACTAGACACAGTTGTTATCAGGACAAACTATTTGACTGCAATTCGCTGTGTTCGCTCGACTTCAGTAGTATAGGGCAAAAAGATGTCCACAGTAGTCCCCATTTTCAGACGACATATAGTCCTAATCAAATCACTATCACAGTATATGGGCAAACTTAAGTACTAACCCGTTGGGCTTGAAGCCATTTTAACAAAAAATTGAGTTTTGAAGTTGGTTTTGGATTAGCCGCCGTGAGACTGGATTGTGATAAGTAATCGCTATTGAGACCTAAGTCTACTTTAAAGTAGATTTCGGTCATTCTGACCAGCAGGACTGTGCTCAAAGGAGTGGGGTTTCGGTGTAGCTGCTCCCAAGACAAACATTACTAGACCGGTCTCGTTCTCGTTTGGACTCATCAGGTAGTGGTAGACGGAGTGGAACTCGACGCCTAATTGTTGACTTTTGAAGTCCTACTCACCCCCCGAACCCCCATGAGCAACGTACGACACATCGGTCAAGAATTAAATATTAGGGTTGGACTAGACCGTCTCCTACGCTGATTGTTGGTGGGGATCAGCCAAAAATCGTTCAAACATTCAACTACCTTGGAAGTTGTATCAGCGCCCGTGGGATTGAGGATGAGATCACGAACCGTATAGCACAAACTCGGGACGCTTATGCTAACCTTCGACACTTATGGCGCTGACGGGACATCACCTGGTCTGAAGGGTAGAGTGTACAATACAGCGGTACGTTCGACCCTACTGTACGGTTGTGAAACCTGGCCACTTCAAGCAGCGTACCTGAAGAGGCTAGTTACGTTCGACCACCGGTGCCTTCGCAATTTAGCTTACATTTGGTGGGAACGCCGCGTGAGCAACGAGCGTTTTCGACGCATTGTTTACGACACAGGAAAAGAAAATAAACCGCTCAGCACCGTTTATTGCGCACCAGCCCCTGATGACTGGGCCATGTGTTATGGCTCAAGATCGATGTCAATGGGGGACGTGTGCATCAGTGTGTTGCGGTGTCCCTTCCCCCTCCCCCTAAAAAAAGAACAAACTAAAATAAATTTCAAAAACTGTGAGTGGTAAACTTGACAAAAAAAGCATTTCTTGTTGCTCTTTTCTTATTATTCATATTGTTTTCCTATTCAGCCCTGATTCCGATGGCACAATGTCTGTACCACAGATTGTGTATAATATATATATATATGTGTTACGCATGGCAGCCCAGCAACTCCCGCGACGTGCGTTGTTCGCGCGCTGGGCGTGTGGATTGAAGAAGAGAAGGGGTGGCCAAGCGATGACTTGGTCGAAAGGAATGAAGGCCCTTACTTCCGAGCTGGCGTCGGTTGGAGCGTCTCGGCTCTCTGGTTGGGGTCCGAAAGACCATGAACACGTTTGGATGGATACACTTGTTGATATGGCTAAGAGCCTACCACAGTGGCATTCGTGATGTGTGTTTCATTGTTCCACCCATCCCTCTTAGCCTCCTCCTTCAACCACGATCTCACTATTTAGCCTCATATACTTTTGCATAGTATTTTTTTGATGCACAGTATCCGGCTGGTAGCTTACCAGAACGATGCTCATCCGTTACCGGTAGCGCAGCCTGCTTGCACCAGTTGCATATTTTCTCCTTTTTTCTTTTACATATTGCGGCACAGTAGCTGAGGTGTGTCCCACCTCTAGCTAACGTGTATGATGATGATGATGCTTAGGCTTGGACTACTTGCCGTGGGTTTGTGACCCGCAATGTCTATTGACACCTAGGTTCACACTGAACTACATTATAGTCATTCCGATCACCAAGACTGTACTCAAAGGAGTGGCGTTTCGGTGTTGTTCTTGCCAAGCACTACATTTCCTTTTTTATTCCATTGCTTTATGGAAACCAGTTTCAGACGTTGGGTTTATAATACAAACGACGCCAAACGGTCTCTTCTTCTGAGCCAAAACACAGTCCTTAAAGACATTTACAATGTTCTTCACAAAAACTAAGCAGTTAAATTCCTTCGTGCCAATCAGCCTCGAAGCTGATTTTATTTTATTGCCATTATATTGAAACGGTGCCTGCTAGGTTAGGGTCACTTAATTATGTGTGTTTACTGCTTTAATGTAAATTGCACCCATTGCTCAACGCGTGAAAAGTCTGAGGCGTCCCACAGCTGATAATATGAATCTTTGGCTGTTGAACTGTTCGCTGAGCTTGGCAATTTTGTTGCAAACATTTCGTCACCAATCGAGGTGACATCATCAGTGCGTGGTGGAGTGGCGTGCAATAGCGTAGAGCAGCGTAGAGGAGCCTCGGTGAGAGTGCCTGAGCTACCAGCCTTCAATTCTATAGCCAATATGAATCTTTGCTTTAGTATACCTATCTACAATAGCTAATGTTATGTACTTACCAGTATTTTTGTTCGTCGCAATCAGCCGACAATTCAGATATGTCGACCAGCTGTCCGGAAAAGCACCAGACGGCCGTTTCGCCCTATTGGGGCTCATCAGCCCCAATAGGGCGAAACGGCCGTCTGGTGCTTTTCCGGACAGCTGGTCGACATATCTGAATTGTCGGCTGATTGCGACGAACAAAAATACTCACCAAAATCCGTCCATTCATAAGTAATACCAATTCGCCCGTACGGATTCCACAAAATGCAATGTCGATTCATAGCTGCCGTAACCGGGAAGTCCTGATGCCGGAAGGCCGACCGCTGTCATCTGCATGGCAGGTGCCTGCATGGCAGTGGAGGATGCGTCGGGCTATATCGCATTTAGCTAACAATTCACGATAGTCAGATACCGTCCTCCATGGCGCAGTTGCATAAGCTGCGGGCTAGTTGGCAAGAGCCACTAGCAGTCATGGGTTCGATCCTCCGCAGAGGACCGAAGGATGCGCACCACTGATGAGCCCCAATAGGGCGAAACGGCCGTCTGGTGCTTTTCCGGACAGCTGGTCGACATATCTGAATTGTCGGCTGATTGCGACGAACAAAAATACTCACCAAAATCCTTCCATTCATAAGTAGTACTTACCAGTGTTAGTTTTAATAGCCTTCCTTCCTCAAGGTAAAAGGCATATAAATAAGGATGACGAAGTTTCTCGAAAACTTCAAGGTACATCACTGCAGACCTGATAATAAATTTACATTCCTTTGTGTTCTATTGAATGCATGATAATCAGCTATCGGCCTAGCTGATTAACAATCGGTACAGTGAGCGCAGAAAAGTTGTATAATATTCCGTATACTTCCGATGCGCACAAGTACAGTGAATGTCTTACTTGACTGGGTCCTAATGTAACCAGCGTGTAGTAGAAACAGCTCGTTTCCCCAGATATGTTTACCGAAATTTTGATCGCAATCCGCACAAAACCTATCTACTTAGTATATATTAAAACGTCTAGTAAAACATACAGTCGGATTTTGAGTACCTACAGTCTTCTGAAGCAATAAATACTGAGGCACTTTCGGTTATAACTACAGACTTGGTGAGTTTCTGCAACCAATAATATACGCCTAACACTACAGAAGTAAACGGAATGTTCACGCCTTCCTTACTATCACGGACTGAATACTGCATAGTGAATACTGAATATGGTATTATAGAACAAGTAGAAATGAATTCTGTACAACTCTTTCGAAATATGGTGAGCAACGTTATAAAAGTTTTCGGCAGGGAATATCGTTGTCGTTCTCATGCAACTGTTAAAATATCTGACTCACCATTTTGCAGGACTCACAAATGTGATATGTCATCGTAAATGTGCAATCGTTCTCTGAATCGAATAGTGGCAAAATATAAATCTAACAACGTTTTGAACTGCTGCACTGATGTTGCCTCCATCACATGTTCAGATAAACTGTTCCAAATATTTACCACTCTCCGTTCGAAGCACAGTGGGTGGGGAACACGTTTCACATCCGACACGACAAGTTTGTATCTGTGTCCGCGTGTGCTGAATGACCCTCGTAAGTGCAGCATTGGCCTTAGCATTGGGAAGTCACCGAGATGTAGAATACGGTAGCTCATACTGAGGTCGATTCGCACCCGACAGTAGGACAAGGTGTAGAGTTCTAGTTTCTCGCACCGGTCTTCATACCCAAAACCACGTAAACTAGGGATGAACCTGGTAACAACGTGTTGGACCCTTTCGGTCTTTTGTGCCCCGCCTCCAGTAATCGGAAAGTAGGCGGGCGAACCATACTCTAGCATTGGTCTAATGATGGAAGAGAGGAGGTGAGTGGCAACCTCAGACCATGTTCCGAAGCTACGTTTGAGCGCCCAAATCATGCGCAGTCCGTTACGATATAGCCTGTTCGTGTTTTCCACGGACTTCAAATCGTAGCGCGAGAGTACACCTAGGTCCTTCACGGAAGGCGTGGGATATAGCGGTTGGCCGTCAAGGGTGTAGTTTCGGCAGTCAGTATCCTTCCCTAGTCTCCTAAATCCAGACTTGGCTGGGTTGACCGGGAGATGAACTGCTGCAGACCATGTGGATAGGCGGTTGAGGTCTTGCTGAAGTAGGCCACAGTCATCGGGAGCGTCAATTTCTCTCCAAAGCTTCATGTCATCCGCAAACAAGGCACACGGCGACCGGAGAAGCTGAGGTAGATCGTTGATGTGGATCAGGAACAGAGTGGGCCCCAGCACAGTGCCTTGAGGCACGCCACTTGTAGAGGGGTACCAGTCAGTTAGATGGTCGTCGACCTGTACCCTTCACTTTCGTCCAACAAGAAAGTCACGGATCCACCGGTGCAGGGAGCCGCCGACACCACACATCCTGAGTTTGTGAAGGAGAACCTCATGGCTGAGCGTGTCGAACAGTTTACTGAAATCGAAGAATATCAGGTCCACAGACTTCCCCTGAGAGTATTACAAAGGGCGAAATTGGTTTCACTATAGTGAGCGGCCCTATATCATACCTAGTAACTTAGTCACAATGGTCGTTTCCGTTCCCCATAGCCCAGTAGTCTCAACCACGGACTGGCAACAGTCGAGTTGCGGGTTCGAGCCCTACCAGGGTCCGATGGAATGCGCACTGCTGACGATTCCCGAAATGATGAAACGCGAGTACAGTGCTTTTCCGGGCGTGTGATGGCTGTCTGAGTGAGTCTAGATGTGACGAATTGCTACCTAAAATATTATCTGTCTACCAAACCATCTTAATTTACAATACACTTCTTGATCTCCTTATTTGATTGCACTGCAAATGCATGTTTCAACAGCAGCTAAATTTACCAGGGAAAACAACTCTTTAGACTTTGAAGCACTTCTGTTGAAGACTGTGCCAGCTAAGTGGTATAGCATTACATAACACGTTCTAGAACTTAAAACATAAGGAGGACGCGATTCATGAGTAAAAATCGTAAAGAATACTTCGGGGTTCTTATATTTAAATAGGTGAACATTTCTCCTTTTTTTATTCGCATCATGGTCTAAGCACACAAGTCAGTTAAGCGCCTATGGGCTTTTGCTTTAAGTGCTCATAGAGCCAAGAGGGTTGGTTTGTAATTATTGGTTTGTAATTGTTGTTGGTTTGTAATTATTACTACATTTCAACGAAGCCAACACCGTTGGTATTAAAAGTAACGTGACATCGCTTCTCATTTTCATTACGCATAGACTTGCGTCTGGTTTGACGGCACCCTGTTCACTACTAAGCTGTATTCGATGTGTCCTTTGGAATTGCTCACAATTTCTCTCCTGATGATAAGGTTTTGAAGGCAAACTGACAGACAACCGTTAAAGATAATGCTTTACAAATACGTTGAAATATATGGTGGGCTTCAGTTGGCAACGTTTTGGAGCAGCATTCTGCATCTTTGGGACCAATGTGTAATGCACAGTTAGTCGCCTTTGCAACGGTTGCGCACCTGTGTTCGAACGCTTGTTAACAGATAGTTACATATTTGCACGAGAGGGGAGGCTGTTTAAAGGGTAGCGACTAAGCCTACGCGTCTTCGTTCCTCATTCAAAGAATGTAACTCCCAAACGACTTGTCCAGAAATGGTATTATATATAAACCGAATATTGTATGTTTTGGGTTGGTTTGCAGCTTAAGCTTTCAAATTCGCTGCTGCGAGAAAAGCACGCTGCTAGTTGTACCAAAATAATCTGTCTTCTAATCTAAATGAACCTTACTACTCCATAATCTGTACAATTTTGATATCGGATAGTTGCGTAAAAATGCAGCAAAATGGCTTTAAATTTTACCGTTAAAAGATGGGCCATGATTTCTACCTTTCACTGAGCCAATTGGTCGCGTAACGTTGCTCGGTTCCGATAGTCAGAAATGACTGTTTATGATGCTTTGAAAAGTTGCTAGCTATCTGGCTAAGCTTGGTGGCGTGTTTTTCGGAGGAATAAGTTAATAACCTGTTGTTTCTGTCTGTAAAATGCTCTTTGTTAATTAGTCAATACTAAAGCTGTGGAAGAAATAATCCCTTTCTGTTTGCCTTTCAATAAGCTTAATGTGACAATGAACAATGCTATATAATTGGCAAACAAGTGATTGGCTGATGAGTCCCGTGAGGTGACCGGAGCGTGGGTAAAAGGTAATTGTACAAAATGACAGGAAAAGGGAAAAATTCTGGTTTAAGGTGACTCAGTGCTATTTACATGAACACATGCTGGTCGGCACTCCGCTACATAACGGAGATGGCTGATGAACGCACTGCGTTAAGTCGCCTTTCGATAGAAACGGACCATGTCACGTTATGTCAATAGGATATACTGTAGTTCAGCCGTTTTTTAAACAGCATTAATGTGGAGGCGGAAATACGGAGAGAAGGGAGCGCATTCCAAGTTCTGGATACCCGAAGTGAGAAGAAGTTTAGTCCGCAATCCAGTCGACTGTGGTATGCGGTCAGCTTGAGCTGCTGGCTTCTCAGTTTGGTATTGTGGCCGAAATACAACAGGTCGCCACAAGCATGACTGAGTTCCGCTAGTAGTTGATACGCCAAGACAAGATTTTTCCTCAGGCACCGATAATCGCCGCTATACAAGCCTAGGGTTGATAGAATGCGTTGGTAGGGGAGGTGAAGCAATACGATTTTCAGCGCACCACTTGGTTAAGCATCGAGCGCATCAACATCCTATTTGCCCCAAGGTCGCTAGGCTTGATTCGCGTGCTCCACCTGGGACCCTTAATTGGACGTTCAGCATTTAAAGAAAGAATAATGGCTTGAACTATTCGAAAGGCCTTGGTGGAAGGCCAAGGTGCTAACTGGCTGTTCCGGATGCTACGTTGGTCTGTTTCGATTAGTCAAGGTTGCTTGCATGGTTACTTCAAGGTCGCTGTTCCGCATGACATTTTACAGAAGCTGCGCTTCTGTTCGAAATTCATGAGAAGCTGACGTCGCATGTCCGGCTTTTTACATTTTGTCAAGTTAAACTTGAGTCGGTTTTTGGATAAGCATGTATAGACCCTGTCGCGATCCTGTTGTAGTGATGCATGATTGTCCATTGTGTTGATGACGTGCCAGGTCTTAATATCGTCCGCAAATAGTACAAAGTATGACTGAAACTCACTAGCAAAGAATAAAGGTGGTCCCCGTACCGAACATTGGAGTACCACAGACTGGACTTCAGCTGGGTCGAAGAAGGATCTGCGAACTCTCACATTCAGCTGAAGCTGGATGCTTATCCAACCTAGCACAGCGTCACCGATTCCATGTCTTCGAACTTTTTGAAGGAGAATTCGGTGATCCAGGCGGCCGAATGCTTTAGACAACTTCAACGATACGACCTCGACTCCTACTCTGGCATCGACTGAGTTCGTCCAGCTTGTTCGGGCTAGTAATAAGTTTGTGGTGCAGGACCGATTCCGACAGAATCCATAATGCAGTGGTACGATGATGTTCCTCTCAAGGTATTTCATGAGCACCTTGCCACTTTACCTTCCTTATATTTAAATAACTATGGGAGGATAGTGATTGGACGGTAGTTAGAAGGTCGCGCACGATTTGCACCATTACACATAGGATCGAATGTTCCATGATACAACACTGTGCTAACCTGAATTTCACCAAGGCTACCTGGATTTTTCCAAGGCTTTCGATCGGCTAGACCATCGGATACTACTATCCAAGCTGCAGCATTACGGGATCGGCGACCCTCTTCTATTTCAACGGCAATTAGTGGTCAGAGTTCGGAGCTCTTTATCGGACCCCCTACAAGTAGAGTGTGGTGTGCCGCAAGGCTCGGTTCTAGGTCCACATTTGTTTTTTGCGTTTATTAATGACCTTGCACAGGGAATCGCTTCAAACTTCCTAATGTTTGCCGACGTTATCAAGATCTGGCGCAGGATCCAGGCGAACGCCGACCAACATGTGCTCCAAAGTGACTTAGATACAGTGTAGCAATGGTCGATCCAAAACTTATTGCATTTCAACGTCAGTAAATGCAAGGTGCTTTCCATCCGACATCACGGCAGCTACTCATACCGACTCGGGACGGATGTACTGCAACAGTCAACTCTGGAACGTGACTTGGGTGTCCTGGTTCAAGATGACTTGGGTTGCTCCAGGCAATCCGAAAAGGCCTCCAAGACCGTGAACCAACACGTTGGGCTGTTGAGGCGGGCATTTGGACAAATAAACAGCTCCATATTTCGACAAATGCTCAGTGCGTATGTTCGCCCCCATGTCGAATATGCAATTCAAGCCTGGCATCCAGGGCTGAAACACGACCTTAATGCACTGGAGCAGCCTCAACGCCGGGCATCTAAGAACGTAACTGGAATGCGCAATCGGTCCTACCAGGAGAGGCTGCGACGACTAGGGTTGTTCAGTGGAAGCTATCGCAGACTACGAGGCGACCTGATTATGACATACTTGATTCTGCGAGACCCACATCATGTGTGCCGCCCTTTATTGCAACTCAGCGGCAATACAAACCTGAGGGGCCACTCATTAAAACTCGCAGAACAATACAGTCGTCTGGAGTGCCGCAGAAATTTCTTTTCCATCCGTGTCTGTCACCCGTGGAATGCTCTCCCAGAATCGGTCGTCTCTGCACCGACACTAACAATATTTAAAAGACCGTTGGATGATGCACTCATCCACTTACATTTTGTTACTTAACACTATGTCTCTATCCTACACCTGGAGTTTACCCTGGAACTATTTGTTGTTAACTGTGGGTGTTGTGAATCTAAGTGGATCGCAGGACTGCAGCGAAGCAAACGATAAGTCCTTATTTTCGTATTTAAAGTGTTAACTATTTTACTATCCTTTTCATCTTAATTATTATGTTGATATCCCCACCAACTATCCAGCGGGACTTGTAAAGCAACGCTTCTTAACCCGTATAAATTCATTGTTCATTGTTCATTGAAAGAACCAGGCTAATGTTTGAACAATTTTCATGGTGCCAGTTTCTAGCACTTTTTCGTCTGATATTGTCTACACCATGCGAGCCGTGCATGCGCAGTGATAGTAGTCTTTTTATCGCATTTGCATCTGTGAATAATACGTGATCTAGTCCTGGGGGCGGCATGAGCTGTGTCTTGTACGGATGTGTGGGTAAACTGTTGCCGAAGCACGTTCGCCGCATCATGCGCAGTGAGCGCTAGACAATCTGCCGTACTTAGAATTAGGATCTCACACTGCACTCTCCCGACCTTGTTCACATGGCTGTTGAGCAGCTTGGGATTAACAGTGAATTTCGTCTTTAAATCCTGTTGGTGTCTTTCATTGGATCATTGGAATGTACAGAGCAGAAGGAAAAATCCTTTGTCAGCTCCATCGCCTCCCGTTCGTCACAGGGATCAAGGTGGACATTGCAAGTCGGTACCAATGGAACCGCTGCATTGACACAAGAAGCAACAAGATCCGAGTTTACTCAACAAGTAAGAATCCAATTGATGTTTGAAACATTCCTCCGACTGCGCATCAACGACACACACAGGTAGATTATTCCATTCGTTCACTACTCTGGTAGACAGAGTGACATCACAACGGACCCGAAGTCTCCTTTGTTTAAACAATTTCCAATGGCGACCCCGGCTCGAACTGAAAGAACTGAGTGGAAAGAAATTCTGCAATTCAACTCCAAGTTCCCCTCTAACGATACGTCGTATGAAAATCAAAGCCCCACGATCTCGACAATAGGCTAGAGAGAACAAGTTCAGGCACTGGAGACGATGCGAGTAAGGCAGGTTTCATAGCTCCAGAACGGATTTAGATCTTCTCCGCTGAACTTTTTCAATCAAGTTGCATTCATATTTGGAAAGAGGATAAACAGCAGGCAGTCCATACCCAAGAATCGGACGTACATGAGAAGTGCACAGGAGCCTGAAGATCTCCGGCGTCAAGCAAGAGAAGGACCGTTGTATGGCGAAAAACAAACTGTTGGCAGAAGCGACTTTCCTCAAGGTATCTTCAGTCGATTTTAGGTCTGGGGTCACAACGACGCCCAGGTCCCTTTCACGATTAGAGTTCGGCAGCAAAAACCCACCGATATGATAAATTCCAAATGGTTCGGAGGCACCGATCGGAAGAACGGAACATTTATCGTGATTTATGGGTAATTGACACCTAATCGACCAATCATGCAGCTAGTCGAGCCTAGTTTGTAGTAAATCCGCTTCATCTAGACAGGAGACTTCCATCCATATCATTAAATCATCTACGTAAATCAAACAATCTGCCCGTAGTACAGACGCCAAGTCATTAATAAATACTTTAAAAAGTTCAGGGCCAAGAACAGAGTCTTGCGGAACACCGCTGGTCATATTTACAGGGAAGGAAATGGCCTCATTTACTTGCACACGGAAAGCTCGATCATTCAGGAAATCAGTGGGTCAAGAGAGGATTTTTCCTGAAACACCAATACTGCGAAGTTTGCTAAGCAACGTTTCGTGTGGAACCTTGTCAAAAGCTTTACTACAATCCACAAATACGACATCTAGTCGCTTACCAGCATCCAGGGATTCAGCCCACTTTTCTCGAGCTACCAGAAGACTGGTGACACATGAACGTGAAGGACAAAACCCATGCTGCGCAGCTGAAATGATCTTGAGGTTCAGGAAGTGCAGTTTAAGAGCTCGCTTAAGAATCCTCTCTATAACCTTGCAGACGACAGATGTTAGACAAATGGGCAGATAATTCGTAGGATCTTGTCGATTTCCTCCTTTGTATATGGGCTTCAGTATGCTCACTTTCCAGGCAAACGGCAGACGCCCGGCCTCAAGTGAGCACCGAAATACGTGGCAAATAGGAATAGCAATATATTCGGCCACAATCTTGACGAAAAGAGGATGCAATTTATCCTGTCCCGGGGAAGAGTCGGGATCCAACTCGCACAAAAGTTTGTATACCATAGTAACATTTATGTCCATATCACTGAGAAAGGTGAGCAAGGACGAATAACAAACAACTGACGGCACCTCCGTTATATGGACCGATGAATAATAGCGAGCTAAAATATTAGCTTCATCAGCATCGTCGTGGAGCACGGTGTTAAGATCGTGGGAATGCAATGACAGTATTCCACTTCCGGCTCTGGTGCTCCTTTTCAAGTAGGAGAAAAGCAGGTTCGGTATAGACTTGGAATGTTCAGCCAGATGATCTTCGTATTGCTGCCGTTTCGTATCTTTTTTCGATGTACATACGTTCCGGACCAATTTATAATTGCTATAACCGGTTTCCAGTCTCAAAAGCCTAAAGCGATTCCAAAGGTTGTGTCTTTGGTTTATGAGCGATCGTAACTCTCAGTCAATCCAGTGGGACCTTTAGTAAATGGTTTTCGTTTAGATATTGGAACAACATCATCAATAAGGGACAGCATTTTCGAGTAAACAAGGCCCCAAACATTATTGACGTCCAAGTGCTGAGGGAGACGTCAATTCTGCTCGCTAGCGGCCTTCTTCATGCGGTTTGGATCAGCACGCCAGAAATTCCGCCAATAGATACAGTGGTTATGAATGCTCAACCGTGTGGTCCATTGAAAGGAAAGTAGGCAGTGGTCACTCCTCCCGATTGGTGGTAAAACATTCAAATCAAAAACATCCGATGGTACAGGCGAAAGCACAAGATCGAGTATGTGCGGCGTCTGACCAGGGATAACGCTAGTAGGTACTGCGACACGTTGCATTAAATTGCTTTCCAGAACAGCTTCCAGGAACGTAGAATCGAAGGAGACAGGTGCAGCATCACAGTGAAGAAGATCCTAATCAACATTAGGGGTATTAAAGTCCCCCACTAAAAAACAATCCTTATTTCCACCATGTTTCTTTACAGAGGCCAGTAAACGGTCACCAGAACTTAGGGCAGCTCTGTAGAAGACACCGAGAAGGAGAGATCTACATCCATCGTGAATACGACGCCAAAGCACTTCGGAGCAGTCATCACTTCCCAAGACAACATCAACTACATGGACCTTCACGTTTTCCTTCCAGTAGAATATGACGCCGCCCCCCGATCTCAAACCAATGCGATCAGCTCGTGAGAGACTGTAACCAGGAATATGTACTTCGGGATCTGGGATTTCTGGGGACAACCATGTCTCCGTAAACGCCATAAGGTCCGGGAGAAGTACTGACGCAAGGTGCACGACTTCATCTAGTTTGTTACGCAGACTGCGCACGTTCTCAAAAAGTACGTGCAATCTAGTTGTTGATTTTAATGTCAGGGAAGGACAAGAACCGGCTTCCAGCGCGTTCTCTGCACTTTCCGAACCACGCGAAAATCCTCAATACGCAAATCGGTTCACCGTTCGCACGGCGAGTTCTCAATTCATCGACTGCAATCTTCATTTTAACGCGGTCTTCCGGGGATAGATCCCGTAACACGTGAAAGGGCTCCCCCTTGAGGCGCGAAGTTCGTCGGAGGATCCGACGGCATTCATCTTCACTTTGTCATACAACCTTAAGGGGACGCATCTTGAAAGAATCTTCGTGTTTTCTGCTAAGTCGTAAAGCAGAGACGATATTAATCCCCGGTTCCCCCTCTTTGTACAGTAAGGAGACCATATGTTCTAGAAATAACTGATC
The DNA here is from genome assembly GCA_944474145.2 of Dicrocoelium dendriticum. NCBI lineage: Eukaryota > Metazoa > Platyhelminthes > Trematoda > Plagiorchiida > Dicrocoeliidae > Dicrocoelium > Dicrocoelium dendriticum. The sequence goes on along the minus strand of OX104067.1, from coordinate 2,178,534 downwards.
ATCCAAAAATCTATCTGCTGCTGTTGTCTTATCCGACTCTGGGGAGTTCATTATGATGAGACAACGTTCCCGGTTAGGGACTTCGGCGGTCTCGGGGATCGGTGGCTTGGAAGGCAGCATGTCATGGAGCAGTTTTTCCAGATGATCGATCCTATGAAGAACCGATTTCAGCCCGCGCTTTGGAGGTGACGCTTTGTCTTCCACAGACTTGGCTATAGGCTTATATTTATGCACCACAGGAATTCGGCTTGCGAGAGCAGCCACCGTGTTCTCCTTGACGACGGTCGCAAATGTCTTGGGCAGGGGCTTACTAGGCTGGTCAATAGAAATGTGTGACTACGAGGGCGGGGCAGAAATTTGTTTAAAAACTGGTGTAACAAAATCAGGGCACAAAGAAGGGAAAGAAGAAGGCGAATTTTGGGAAACAGTCGGTTGGGGATCGGAGTGAGCACTAGTAGGGCGGGTAGTAAAAACAGGTAAACCAGACTTAGCCCGCTGGGTGTTGACTAAAGTAAGACAAGAGTCACAAAAGATGCCGACAGAGGATGCTGTATACATCAGAAGACACTCGTAAAAATTTAGTGAGATACCACAACAAGTGATATGCAACCAGCCGTCGCAAAAAGAACATTGAACGGCCTTCGAACGGGTAGTGACACTTTTATCACAATCCAGACATTTGGATACTATGATGAATGATAAACCAGCGGAAGATTCCGAGTATTTTGCGCACCTCAAAGCCCGTCTGCATCACAATAAGACGGACAAAATCAACTTTTGTCAGAACGAAAACACACTGCATTCGCTAGCGGTGACCTTGGAGACTGATTGAGTTTGTCTTCGAGGACAAATTTGACACAGTGCTTTTGCTGCGTTATGAAGACGTCCCATGCCTGCGCATCCGGATAAACTTTAAAAGTGCGTCAAACGGAATCCCTTCGAGCTATCCATCTTCTTGTCCGGCTCCTCGGGAAAAACTTAATTTGCTTCGGGCGAAAGACTTTGGTTTTAGACGTATTTGCCACTATCTCAGTGAACAAGCTGACGAAATCATTCCAGCAGACATTGGGAGGCTGATCAGCTAGAAATGACCAGTCGGTTGCGTGAACAAGATCAAACCATGTTCCGTAATAGGTGACCACATGAACAATCTCACTGTTTTCACAAACACGCTCCGCGTAGCATAGCATAGAGCAGCTTCAAGTGATGGCAACGGCCAACGGTGCACCTACGTTTACTGCATCAGTCAGTGATTCCTGCGTGAGAAACACAATGTCCAAGACAGCTGGTTCTTCGCGTGGGCGCGGTAACGTAGAGTTGTAGCAGTTAGTCGGCTATTGCTCTCTGTGAGTCTGCTTAGAATTGTCATCTGTGTGAGGATGAGATTTCGGTTTTGTGCAAGATGCTAACCCAACTCAGAATGACTTGACTGTATGACCGTGCAGGATTCACGTTATAGCAGATGCCAGATGGTGGTCCATTTATAGGGTAGACCCTGAGGAGCATTAAGTTATTGTAAGTAAACGCACCTCACCGCACCTCAAGTGCAGGTGGCACCAGAGAGAATCAACAAACTGCGTATCTGGATCGTCTATGATATCAATATGCAGGTCGCGTAGGTACTACATAAGTATTCCTTCTCTTTTGCTGAGTCGAGTATTTCGTAGGAGAATCATGTCGGCATGGCTAACTCAACATCAATGATCTCAGTATTCCACTTGTTACGACTATGTCGCTAGGAATGGAAGCATGTGGAGTACGAAGCTTGGTTGACATACGGGGAAGGACTTGAGCGCTTATCTACGGGCAGGTGAGGGCCTCAGAGGTTAGCAGCATATTTGTGAAGGCGGATTCTGGGTGGGGGTTATGCCAACAACCGTGAAGTCGGCTGTTAATTGTTTTTGTTGTTAGGCCGTTTTCACCAACATTTAAGCTATGACAGCAGATTTCGGATTTCCCCCGATAGTTTGCACCAAAATTGGGTACCAAAAAACAATAAGTGCGTCCAACCAAGCTTTCCGAATTGACAACCTCAAGATTGGTTCCAAAGATGTTTTAAGATATTGGACACTGGAAGTGATGCAATTTTCAACATCCCAACCTTGACACCCAGTAACAAGTTTCATCCCCGTTTAGACTCCTCAGGTAGATGAAAACTGCACTGGGAGTTAAGTTGTGGTATTCGATAGGACAGGTGCTCTAACCCCAACTTTGAACTTCAAACACTGTTTAGCGTACCTTGCCCAAGTGCATTTGCAACATGCTTTCGAGATAATGAGTATAATCTATGTGTTATGTCCGTCAAAAAAGGAAAGCTAATCCCAATTTCTTCCCTAAGCATACTATTTATCTACTGAAAACCAACGTAAAGCTTTCAAGGTAAACATCTTAACGTAGATTTGAAACGGATCGCAGCACAGAAGGACATCAAGAGGATAAAACCATGCTTGTTTATGGATTTGAGATCCAAGGATGCAACAAACACGTAAACCGATGTAACGCAAAAGGGATTTTGTTGTTCCAATACGTGTCGAAAAACCAGGTACATAAAGTCCTTATCATTTTTTTCTCGCACAAGGGAAAGCTTTAACAAGCTACGTTAGCAGCCGACTCCCGGTGGCAAATGTTTCCCCGGGTACATTTTAAGGTATCTACTACCTTATCAAGTGTAATGTCAACTCACCAAGTGCAAGGCATTCAAGGTTTGTAGGTAGTTGATTGCTGGGAATCGATCCAGACCATTTTCAGCACGTTAACATGGCCATTGGAAATATGGGCATGCCAAAGAAACCAGTATCGCCAGCTTCTCTGGATCCAAAATTAGCTACTAGAATTCAGTTTCGGACGCAAGTATATTCTTAGGTATAATAAAGCATAGAGTACCGAAGCAGGGTACAACTATTAAAATCTGTGCATAGAAGTTAAAAGCAATTAATCTCAGCAATGAAATCGCATTATCCATAGTTGTTGATCCCATGGAATAGTACTGCACAGCTAGCAGAGACAATCAAATTTCTGAAACCTAAAAGCCACGTGTTACACTGGTGGATTATAACGTAACTAACGTTACAAATTACGACGCCATTACGATCGCGAGAGCCAACGAGAACACGTTGACAAAGATATTAAACAAGTCAAATTAAAAAGCAAAATGAAGCGGCCTCTATGGGCTACTGTACAGTGTGGAGCAATCCAGACTGCGCCTGTGGTACCGGTAATTGAGCAGTGAAACAATGATCAAAAACTACTTAGGGGGCATGAAAATTGATCTAGAAACCAATAAGTTGTATAAGGTTTACTCGAGATTAGCCCAGTACATTGGTTTCGGGAGTTAATTAGTGCACGCAAACCCGATGCTCCTAGCCGTTCTTGTATAGACCACATATCTTTCCTGACACACAATATGACTAGACAGTTGCTAATTCGGTTACAGCTTCTGACATATAGAACAAGTAAGCAGGTAGAATGCCTTATGCTCCCCCGTGAAACTGGCAGACCTTGCCAGCGAACCAGAAGGGAGAATTGACAAGTTTGATGTTGTTTCACTGACTATCAACATGCCAGATGCCAAGGTGTTGTCGACAGAACTATGCTGGGTGAGAATGGTAGTCTTGGTGAAAGTACAAAGAGCAAATAGTTGGTGGAACAGCAGTAGGTTGAAATATGCCCTACTTCAACTTCCTATATGAACCGTTTACTAAGAAACATGGTCTTACCACAGGACAAATAGTATGATTCTACTTACAAATACATAAATGGAAGACTTTGCGATGGTGTTTATAAAGTTATTTGGATCAGCTTTTGTTGTGTACAAGTGGTTGCTAATCTCAAAAGCTATTTGAATCTTGTACCGCTGTACAAACGATGGATAACTCCGCACTTTAGACAGGTGGAATCCTAAAGTGTGCATTACTTTAACAAAGGAGTACTAAGGGGAATTGAATGGTAATAGTAGCGATTCATTACATTTAGACTCGGTCAGTAAGCCATCGCACGCCTGGAAAAGCAATGTTCAGCCGGTTTATCTTTGCTGGCCTTATCATTAATGCGCACTTTATATGCCCTATTTGGAGCTCAAACTTCAGTACGGTAAGGTGGTAGCTTGGTGAAGCGACTGTTTTGTCCTCTGCACGGCAGTAATGTGTAAGTCAGTGGACAGTGAGCCGTGCTGTATCACATCCAGCAAATTAATCACGATGGTTTTTGCCGTTCCGCGTAGCTCACTCTTTTTAAGCACAGGCTGGCAATAGTCGAGTTGCAGCAGCGGATATTGGCGCTCGCGGAGGGGCCTCACTGTGGTTTACCCTATCAGGAAGAACCCCAACCACCTTTGCTGCCCGGTACTGGAACTATATCACAGTGGCAGTCTAAGAGGGCATACGTTGAGACTGACAAAACAGTTTAGCCAGCTATTATGCCATAGCAAACGCTGCACCTTTCAAGTGTGTCAGCATGGAACGCTCTCCCAAATTGTGTCGTCTACCACCGGCCCGACAACATCTGAATAACGACTTGTCGATGCGTTCGCATTTCATTTTATAACTTGTGTTAGCTAAGAGGCTACATAACGTAACCAAAGTGTGTTTACAAAATCCCAACCACTGAATCCATGCTTTTAGCACGCGAATATCTGAGCTCTCCTACGTATGTCTATGCTGTACTCAACACGACACCATTTTAACATGAATTATTAGTTTCTCAATACTTTCTAACCCACAATACATGTTATGTATTGCTTTTTCACTCTTAATCTACTGTTATTCTATTGCTGATTCGAGTCCCGTACAGTGCTTTTCCGGGTGGGTGACACCTGTCCGACTGATTGTACTTGTGCTGAATCACTACTTATACAATAGTATCTCGGAAACCGACGAAATTGGTCAGCAACTCAAACAGTATTGAACTGTTGAAGACATGCTTGCGGCAGGAGCTGGTTGTTTGTTTGAAAGGACTCAGTGCCTTAATAGGAGGCAGTGTGATAATACAGTCACTCAGAAGGAGGTCACTGCGTGCATATTGAGAACAAGGTAGCAATTCCAAGTTCACCTTTATTTGGCACTACATAGCGGGTTAGAAATAATGTGGCCAATTTTCGAGGGAATAAACCTCGGAATTGAGCAAGCATATATAGCAACTACCAGCAAATGTTATGTATGTGTGCATATATGTCATGGGATACCGTGCTAACAAGCAAGACAACACAAATTTGTATGCAAGAAAAGGATGGATGCCCAGACTACACTCTCAATAGGAAACATGGTTACTTATGGCCTCCGTTTCTCGCAGTCTGGATGATATAATGGATAGCGAAATGTGGTTTTAGCTTCAAGATGTTTGGAAACGAATTCCAGTCAAAGATCTGAACTGTTCACTCATAGGACTAACATCTTTGGTATCCGGGCTTTGCCATTGTAGAAATGTGACTCAATATGGGATGATAAAGCGCAGTAAGACTAAGAAGATAGTTTGACGTATAACTCTATATATGACATCAGAGCGACGTTAGTTGAGAACAGTACCAAGGGGTTTGAGGTCTCCACTACTTGTCAGAATATGGCGACAGGGAAATAATCAAACGGATCCGAATGACAACGAGGGTAAGACAGTTAATGCCTCCTAGTTACAAATACAACAATGCTAGTGTTTAAGTTGCATCACGTATAATAAGACATTGTGTAACGGAGTGTGCAGAATTTTTGTCTCAGCGGAAAAGGAGGTACGATGAAGGCTCGGAAAGCGATCATGCTGCAATACTCTCTGACTTATCCACCATAGTTGGAGACTTATGACGATCATCACACATCCAGAATTGCGTTTTCCTTCCTCGAAGCTCGTCAGAAATGTGCTTTCTACCTATACCATCTGAGCAAGAACATGTGACTCTGCTGTTAGTAGCTGTGTTTAAGACCACTGAGCTACAAGGGGTGGGCGGCAGCCGCCATGATGCAATAACTAACTGCAATATCAGGCACACAGATACGCTGCACTTCGCGCATGTTTTCAACACATAAGGGACAGGACTGATCACCTGAACTAGGTCTTCTATGGCTAACCGGCCATTGCTTCATGGCAGCAGAAACTAGTTAATGCAGTTATTGATTTTCGAGCGAATTTAAGTGGGCGATTTAAGTGGGCCGTGGATGCTTAGATACGCTAGTGACGAAGATACTCTAGAAATTTAATCCAAAAGCCATTCTACTACTCCTTAAAAGTTGGTGTTTGTCCCAGCTGGATTGGAATGCTATGAGTCGCTAACGACTTTGAAAGGGGAAGTCGCGGTTCAATGGGTCAACCCTATCCGTTGCTTGTCGGAACTGGGTATGGCGGCGGAGAACCAGCACCTTTAATTAGCTAACCCTTAGGGAGTGTCGGTGAGGAATTGAGTTTTACCTGATGGATGCAGCCAATAGCCTTAGCTAGCCGTCACTTGGCTCACACTCAAGGAGTATCTGAGTGTGCAGTGTGAAAAACAATTGATACTGATACTGATTTAAGCAGCGAGTAGAGCATACTCTGTGTAGCTGCATCAATTGTCGCTCTTGGACATTATCGTATTAATGATCGTTCCGCTCTTTATATTTTGCCTCTGCAAAGTGTTTGTCTAGAAGCTTCTTAACTTCGGCCACTGAATTCGCCTCTATTACCGGCTGCGGCAGGTTGTTCCAGGTATTCACCACTCTACGTTCGAAACAGGGTTGGTGAGCTACCCGCCTCAACTGCGGTGCGATAAGTTTGTACCGGTGTCCTCGCGTGCTGCTTGGTGTGCGCAGATGAAGCAGTTGTCACAACATGGGGTAATCACTCAGATGTAGTATCCGGTGCGTCATGATTAGGTCAACCCTCAGCCGACGATATGCTAGGGTGTACAGCCCTAGTTTCTTACATCGGTCTTAATATGGCATACCTCGTAAGTTGGGAATCAGCCTAGTGGCTACATGCTGCACCCGCTCAAGCTTCTCTACCTCGCCCAGCTTGATGGGACAATATGCGGGAGAGCCGTACTCTATCATTGGTCGTATTATCGCGACGAAGAGGCGAGTGGCAATTTCTTCGGACCAAGTGCTGAAGCTGCGTCTGAGCGCCCAAAGCATCCGAAGGCCGTTTTGGTACAGCCTATTCATGTTGTCAATGGACTTTAGGTCGCAGCGTGAGAGCACACCGAGGTCGCGCACGAAAGACGCGGGATGCAGCGGTTGATCAGCCACCTTGTACGTTCGGCTGTGCTCACATTTACCCAACCTCATGAATTGCGACTTAGCAGGGTTGATCGGAAGGTTAACCTCTGTAGACCATGTTGAGAGGCTGTCTAGTTCCTGCTGAAGTAAATCACAATCATTGAGTGTGCGGATTACTCTCCACACCTTCAAGTCATCTGCGAACAACGCATGAGGTGGTTGGAGTAGCTTAGGCACATCGTTTACATGGATCAGAAACAATATCGGCCCCAGTACAGGGCCTTGGGGCACGCCGCTGCTCGATGGATACCAGTCCGTTAGATGGTTGTCCACCTGGATTCTCCACTTCCGATCCACAAGGAAATTTCTGAAACATTTGTGTAGCGAACCACCACCACTCTACATCCTCAGCCTGTCAAGGAGCACTGTATGGTTAACCTTGTCAAAAGCCTTACTGAAGTCAATGTAAATGACATCGACTGAATGGCCCTGGTTCATCGCTTGTAACCACTCGTGCCTTGTCAACAGTAGGTTGGTGATGCACGAGCGACCTTTCATGAAACCATGCTGTGCGGAGGTCAACAGGTTTTTCGACTCGAGAAGCTGCAGGTTCTTCTTCACGATTTTCTCGAACGTCTTTGCCAAAACAGCAGTCAGGCAGATCGGCCGGTAGTTATCCACTTTACTTGGGTTACCACCTTTCGGTATAGGCTTTACGACTGAGCATTTCCAGTCGTCTGGTAACAGTCCAGTAGATAGTGACCTGTTAAACAGTTCAGTTACAGAAGGCGCGATGATGGCCGATAGGGACTTGAGGATCAGTGGGTGTATGCCATCTGGCCCAGCAGGCTTTGTCCCGTCAAAATTTGCTAGAAGCTTGCGCACATCCGCAATATTGCAGTCCAGGTTGTTAAGTTCGGCTGGAACGGTACTCGTCGAACTCGTTACAGACACCTGGCCACTTGCAAATACGGAGGCGAAGTGTGTGATGGGAGTATACACTCGAACGAACGTGCGGTGCCAGCCCAGCAAGGAAGCCGTTAGGCTGCCGCAAGCAAAGGCGGCAACCGATTGGACGTTCACACGTTTCTCGCATGCACGCTGATTGGCAAACAGTTGGACGCATTGGAGTGAGTTTATTTGACTGAATCAAAGGGAAAATGTCATGCATCAACAAAGGTCGTTAATTATGGATCCAACCAGCTGTATATACCAATATGTTTCACTCGCCCTCTGTCTCCGTTTTCGCCTGGTCCTGTTGTTTGCAGAATATACGTTTTGTCCCTGAAGGACCGACTTCTCACAAAGTGCCTCGCCAATGTGGACGCACGATCTGTACTCAAGGTTAGGGGCTGTCCATCGGAGCCTTCTAACACTGGGACATGGGCTACAGTCCTCAGGCGCCTCTTCACGTATGCAAAGATCCCCTTGGGAGCGGTTTTTGCGGCGGCTGCAAGCTCCTCTTCGAAGCTTCTGCGTTTTCTTGTTTTCGCGTCGTTGCAGCGATTTCGCTGTACCTTATACGCATTGTAGTCCTCATCAGAGCCAGATAACACGAACTTGTTTCATAGTCTGCGTCGTCGTCGGGCCAGTTTGTTGTACTCTTTGTCGAACCAATGTAGTTTGACTGGCCCAACTTTTCGAAATTTGAGGGGTACAAATCGGGCGCACAACGATTTCACTCCCTCTTTACTGATTGTCCAACAGGTTTCAATAGATGAATCCTGTGGTAAAGACCAGTCGGTCTGGCTCGCTGCTCGAATGAGGCCATTAAAGTCCGGCTTCCAATGGTTGAAGGTTGGCTCCAGTGGGGGAGAATACGGCAGTGGTAGTTCCATGCTGCCTATGATCATCGAGTGGTCGCTCGTTCCCAGAGGCTCTAAGACTTGAATGTTATGCACACGCTGCTCACAGCTAGTCAAAAGTAGGTCTAAGCATGATGGAGCCGCGCGTGCAGTAATGCGTGTCGGTTGGTTGATGCGCTGTGTGGCCGCGGTTTCAAATATCAACTCCGTAAACTTCCTCTCGACTTCACAGTGACCGGGGCGAAGTTCAGCTTCAGGCCACGGTATTCGGGGCAAGTTGAAATCGCCCATGAGTAGGAACATCGGACGACTCATGTGGTTGCGGACATGCGGCAACCAGTCCCAACTGCGGCTCAGTGGGCTGCGATATACCACGCCCACGAGCAACTCGCAGCGTCTGAGGTGTATCGAACACCATAATTGCTCACATAGACCATCAGCGCTTTGATAGGCGCTCACTAGTCTCCCACACAAGGAAGACTTTATGTAAAGTAGAACGCCACCGCGATCATTTGATGGTCTATCGCAGCGGAAGCATGAGTAGCCGGTGATTTCCACTTCTTGGACGGTTACCTCGTAGTTTAACCATGTCTCAGCAAGGCCTAATACGTCAGGTCGCCGTGAGCTTACAAAGCCGTACAGCACATCGCGCTTGTTCATCAGACTGCATACGTTAGTAAAGGCTACGCGCAGACCGCGATAGGAACTGCTGGGCGCTCCTGAAGCATTAGAAACCAGTTGATCCGGATTCGTGGAGGAATCCGGGCAACCCCGAAAATTTACAATTCGCAGCTTGGGTTCTCCATCCTCCGTGCGTCACTTTAGTTCAATCATAGCAGACTTGAGCTTTTCTCTGTCTGCCGGGTCTAAGTCAGCGCGCACGTGAATCTTTAGACCCTTCAGCCTATGAAGAAGGGACAAGAGTAACTTGGGACTTGCTTCCTCGACAAAAGTTACCCTCATAGGCCGACTTTTGCCCTCCATTCTTTTTCCTAGACGGGCGATCGGCTGAACTTTGAGCCCGCCCTCATTTACATCGAGTTGTCTATCAATCAATGATTGTAAAACTCAACGTCATGTTTATAGCGCACCTGAGGGTTGGAATCACTTGATTCAGGTGCGTGAAATATCATTAGGCTACGGCGCCTCAGGTCGTTAGACACTGCTCTTGGTTTCTTCGATGTTTGTATTTTCCATTCGTTATCGTCAATTTGTTTATTGCAAACTGGAGGTTTACTGTCAACTGAACATATTGCCGGCCTTGAGGGAGCTCTGACGGAACTTTAGTATCTTAGTTCCGGGATGGACGCGATGTACTAGGCACTGGCTGCTTCCCTGTCTGTGGTGCTAAGGATTTCTGAATAACAATATTCAGGAATTTGTGCTGCTGTGCATGTGTTCCCAATGGCTTATCTGAGGCTTCTGCGAAGACGTCTAGTGGCGTTCTGGATCGTGAAAAGCAATGGCAGAAACATAAACTTCTTTTGGATGTTTGCACTTTAACTGCACTCCGGTCAGCCCGTACATTTTTGTGGATGGAAAAGCTCCAGCTAACCATTGTAAAGGAATAAATACTTTATTTTTTACCTGTTCCTGTTCAACGGTGTTTTCCTAGCAACCTTTGATTCAGCTGAGGGTAAGGCGTCGGACTGGGTTTTTTCTATTGTATTGGCACGAAAATATCAATTTGGGTGTATCGATTAGTTCGTGTGACATTTCTGTGGATTTAACGCTGTAACCTTTCGTCTTGTGAACGCTGAGAAAGATTATGCATTCGTCTGACTCTGGCTTTATGCTGGGGTGAACTTTTCCATGTGCTCGATCGAAATTTCAACGCGATTCCACCTGTTTACTGACTTGTCTGCTATCCATGTGCTGTCAAAAGGTAGTCCTGCAATTACTTCATTTAATAGGCTCTTCTCTAGTCTGGCCATAAAACCGCCATAATAATAGTAAACCTATCGGTAAATTAAACTGCAGCTGGGCATAGGGTCATTCCAAATAACGATATCAAACGTTGTCTCAACGATAATGGGACGCCCACTTTGAGTTGGCGCATTTGCGAATCTGCACGGGTTTGGTCTTTGATTTGTGATAGAAATCTGTGATCCATTCGCCTGGGCTAATCTAACCTAAGTTGGGCTTATCATGCAGAAACTCGTTTCTTTTTTGTGTTACGCAATCTCAATGGAGATCACTGTGTGTTTTGAAGCACACGTTTGCAAATCCAGTCACTTGGACTGCATGCGAAGTGTGCACAGCCTCAATTCTGCTCTCTTGCTCTCTCCCAAAACTGCAATCCGCGACTGACCGGTTTCGTCCTGATTTTGACTCGTCAGATATTGATAACTTGAGCTGCGAGGGGAACCCGACACATATTGGTTGCAGGTTTACGCCCTGGTCACTGAGCCAGAGCTCCGCAACCATCGCTTAACACAGCGGTTAGAAGTTGAATGTTGGGTTCTGGAGTCCCGCGATGCGTAGTCTCAATTGTGGCCTTGGTTGACTGTGAAGACATCCTCCACCTGTTTGTTTACTGGCTCTGGTTTATTGATCAGGGCGTAATCCCTCAATCACAATATATCGGGTTCGACTGTCAGCTCAGACTACTTAACTGATGAGTCCAACTCAGGACGAAACCGTTCGTCGTATAGTGCAGTGTTGGGCGTGAGCAGCTCCAAGACTCTCCAAGTTGAACACTCATCTTCACTATGCCTAGATGCCTGCATACATACCAATACGTAAGGTTGTCAGCTGCAACCCTGCTCATTCAGAGCTCTGATTGGGGTTTTGTTATCCCCATCTGCCATCGACAAACAACTACAAAACCTCTCGTCAAGTGAAGTGCCACGAACGGGCGACGCCTAACGTTCGCTCAGTTCAGAGGCGGTCCTAGTTGCAGCGTTGATCAACGTTCATCTCAAAGCAAATCGTCGTCCATATTACGAATACCCACCACAATCCATCTAGGCGCTTTGGATGAATTGGCAACAAGTCTGCTAAGTGTTATGGACCGGCCGATATCCATCGTGTCGATGGCATTGGATTATCGCAATACGAAAGTGGACCTTTGCTTCATTTACAAATTGGCAAAATGTAAGGTTCATTCGGTCTAGATTTGACGATGACCAGTCTTGGCAATATACCACCGAGTAATTTAAGTGGAGAGCTTGAGCCGTACTAAATGATTGTATTTTGACTTTTCTCACCTCTTCATACTAACACATTTTATAAGATAAAATTGTTAGTTGGAAATGATCCTATCTTCTTCAACAGTCACATTTTTTAGTTTATGGGTGATATTAAATAAACACTACCGATTTACAAACTAAATTATCTGAATGCACTTTAGGCCTCATGGCAATCGTAACAATGTATTGCTCTTATTACAAAATCAGCAAACGTTACAGTCACCAATAGAGGCGGTAGTTAGACTTGGTCACTCGCTACCCCCCCCCCACAACAAACTATCCTTTAATTGCCAGATGCGGTATGTTGAAAGGCTACACTGCTGTGGGTTGCACACTGCTGTTCTTTAGTTGGACAATGTTCCATGAGTCAAGTTTCATCGACCAATTGCTAACTTGTTTTTAACTTCTAAACTCTGATGGTAATCCACCATGCGGCATATGAGGTAGTGGCACAACCGTACATTCAGTTTTATTCATTCTGCTGTTACTCGTCCAACAGCACACCATGGTAGTTAACTCTTTGCGGTAATGACTCAGATACTGGTAGTATTTGGCTGGGTATACCCTTGCCTAGATTTTCTGCGTACGATATTTTTGGCCTTTTATCCATCGCCATAGGGATTTCGAGACCAACACGGTCTGCTTAACGTCTTGACATTGCAGCTTGGCTATTCCTGAATGAGTAAACATTTGTTAGTGCATACCAACTGGTAGGAGGTAATAAAGAATTGCGAAAACATTGCGTTCAATTTCAATGGTGATAATTTGTCTGTCAAGCTACCTGCTTCACCACAAATGCTTGAATTAAGAGATCTGTAATCGCTCCTGAGTCAGAGACTGTATACCGTTCTCGACACAGTGCTGATCACAAAAGTGATCCTAACGCTAAATGAGTTGTTACCGAACCCCTACTTGGGGCACAATGAGTCTGTAAACAAACGATAATTTGTCCTGCGTCAGTTCAGTTCAACAACGGCGATCATACTACCAATGCTCGACGGTGCCGGTCTTCACTGTTCGCTTTGTCACGACGAAGGTAATTATACGTCTTTAGAAAAAATTGGAGAGAGGTTAATAGAGAAGTTGGGTAAAATTATTCAGGTTGCAGAGTTTATCTAGTTTCTCAGTCACCCTTAATGTCTTTAAGCAGCCTAATCGCTTGCTCAACCCATGATTTCAGCCAACTACGCACAGAGACGTCAAACAATGCGCGCCAAAGCAAGTGATCAACCGGAATAAGAAGGAGATGGCGTAGCAAACCTAAGTGATGCGGCACTGCATAGTTTAGTTTAAAACACCAACTGGCTGACTTCAGCTTACTAACCCCGTACTCTTTTAAATAACACACGAAACCCCGCTGACCCAAGCCGACTAATCCATCGATGTCTTCTACCCACACCGACTATTTTACTAATCCATATAGTAACGCCAGCTTTACCGAGTTGTTCTTCACCCTGATCTTGACTGATGCGTCAATATGTGGCGCATTCCACTGACCAGTTATGCTTTGAAAAGCCACAGAGTCATTACCGCAGCTACAGCAAGCACCTCGGTGATTTGATTATCACTTAAGTGAAGTGCTTGAGCAATCTGTTTGTCTTTTCGGTAATAGTTTAACTGGAGAAGCCTCTATCTGAGCCTTCAGACCTTTGAGAAGAACAATACGATAAGTGCAACATTCTCCTTCTAAAACCGTATGTACGAGCTGTACGTCAGCCCTAAGGAGAAGCATGTAGTAGGGTTCCGGATAATTTGAGAGTCAGCTACCAAACAGTTGTTTGCAATTGCATTTACTCATCGTTGGTTTCTGCCAAGGTAGCTTGATCCCGCTCGGAGCAATCCCGGTTGCGTTGCATGACCCGCAGTCTTATTTCTCCAGGTTCACGAGGTTGGGGAGACTATAAATCATTCACAATCAGTCTGTAGGCTCACTCGTCCTGTGGCTGTTTGCAACGGATGTATAATCGCACCAACTGGGAGCAGATGAATTACGAGTTTAGACCGAAATACCAAATATTGCCAACAGTTTTAAAATCTGCGTTTCTCAATGCACGTGTTTCCTGTCCCTACTCGCATCTTTCCCATCCCATTTGAGCATACATTCAAGTCCGAATTTTGGTTTGACTTCCGGTCGACAACACAACTTTTAGCGCCTCCATCGCATACGTTATGAGCCAGACAAACCTGCTATGCTTTTGTTAGTCGTCAACAGTAAGATTATTTGACCAAGCACCAAGCAAATTGCCTTCTGTCATTGCAAATGTGCAGTAGAGATAGGCGAGTGTAAATCTGCAGACTCCCTAAACTCTTCGTTTGGATTCACATACACGCGAATACGTTCGTTGTTTTTGCAGGCCAAAACCAATAATATATGTTCGATGGTTTTCGAGCTCAGTCGGCGAATAGGTTTGAGGTTGTTGAATAGTTTGGTCATTCAAAAACGAAATGATACCTGCGCAATATGCCTATTCTTCTTATCACAGTGTTAGGGTGCGTGTTTATAAAAACAGCAAAGCTATTTCTCCATGAAACTCAAAACCGCTGTCTCCTTCACCAACCCCAAACTAATGTCAAAATACCAGTGTACATTTACAGACCTATTGTACCACATGATTTTCCCCGCTCTTCCAATCTGTTTATCCCGACTTTCTGAATCCCAAAGGTATGCGGTGCACCCCAGTCAGCAGCGATTTTGTGTTAACGGAACAAACGTCACGTTGTCCCAAGGTCACACAATGCGATATCGATTGGACAGTGCATATGATGGTTCTGCCTCAACAGGCAAACAAACAGCATTTCGCTTGGGAACTGGGTGAAAATGTTTCCGATAGACAGAGACTGGTGTAGATCAGATGACTTCTACTTTCGATTAAACTTCAGATAAACTTTAAGACCATAGTAAAAAAGGAGTTGGAAATGATATCACCAATAAACTGTTAAATAACAAGTCGAAAAATATTTGGTATCCAAGCAGCAAACTCGATGCAGTTAGACATGAGCTAGCAACTTTGCAACTATAATTCGACGGGCTTCTTATTTGTCTGCTCCAAACATGTATGGTGATTAGGTGTCAAAAAGTAGGCAGCGTAGTTCTAAGCGTAAGCGTTTTTACTGTGGTTGCTACGAATGGATCGTCCAGTACACACCATGTATGAATGGTTCACCGATTTATACAAGAATGATACAATTGGTGGATCTTTTCCAGTTAAGTTCCGCCAAAAAGTTAAGCCCCGCCACCCAAAAAAGATTATGAAAAGGGAGGATATGGAACTTGAACTTTTACTCTCTATTGAAGAGGGTGAAATTGAGACAAATCATTAATAATTTGCATGAAAGGTCCATTTTTCGGTGTCTTTGCCTCCAAACGAACTCACACAGGTAGCGGTCCAATAAAGATCGGTGGGTGCCGCATTGGCGCTTATGCTGCATCTTGTAAATGTGCCAGAGAGATTCGATGGTTTGTGTGTGAGCTCCAGTCGTTGGATCCACAAAGTTTTCGGTATGATTAAGCGTTTGATGAGTATAACTCATGCAAATCATCGATTCGATGCCTTGGTATGATGCCCACATATCGGAAATGATAATTGAGCCGGGAGCGATGCAGGCCTGGATTTGGTCCAGCAGAGTGGCCGCAGTTCGATCTGGCACTGCATACAAGATCACTACTTTAGTCTTCCAGCAAATCCCTCCGAAAATCCACTGCTGGGGAAGGACTCGCGCAGCATTGTTTTTACGACGTGTTATTAGGGTTTCATCGATCTCGACATGTAGACCTGGGCCGCCGACAACCGTTGGAGTCTGCAAAAGCTGCCAGACGCAGGAAGTTCTTCCAGTCGACAGCGGTCGCGTGGCCAATAAAAAACTCCTCTGAGCAGAATTTGATTGTTGTCAGATTGCTGTTTTCTTGTCATGAACGACCGCCGAAAGCGTCAGAACGTTCATGTCAAGTTTTACGCGCGAACGTAGAAACATTTTGGACAAAAATGACCTAAGAAGCGGATAAGGAGTGTTTTTATGGGGCACGTTCACATGCATTACGTACACTGGAGCTGGCAAACAGTGGCGGGGCTCAACTTTTCACGCGTGCCGTTTTTGCACTATTGGTGGGGCTTGACTTTTCAGGTGTACCCTTTTTGTCTTAGTGGCGGGCCTTAACATTTTGCGCGTGCTCTTTTTGAATTAGTGGCAGGGCTTAACTGGAAAAGATCCCAATTGGTGATGGAGTGTTTAGCTACGCGGAATGGATTTAAACTCTCACTCGCATGCACCCTGGTCCAAATTCTTGGACTTCACGCTTGAAACGATCCGGATATGTGAATACTTTTAAGGATAGTGCGGCTCAAGCCACTCACCCCCCCCTCCGAAGTCATCTTGGACGTGTGGATATTCCTAGGTAAGACAAGAAACTGATGTCAGCAGACAAATAACCTTGCCTTTATGGCCTAAAGTTAATTTCCTTACCTCAATATTAAACCAAGGTTTCGTTTGCATCTCGACGGCTTTGATGCAGACTTCAAAATTTTACCATATATGTGCAAGGGATTTTCAAACATACCATATTTGTCTCTGTGTAAGCGCAACCGGCATGCCCATTACCCTTTATTTAGCTGTGCAGCTTGGATTGGGCACTCTAGAGAATTAAAGGAACACATATTGATTATTTCCTAATAGTTGAGTTCTTGTCCTTTTTCACTTAGCTGAGGTAGCAACTGTACTAGTCGGCACAGTTACTCTTAACGTCTGCCAACAAGTCCCCTCGTTTAATTCACCTCTAGATACTCTTCCCTTGCCAGTGGTCATGAAGAATAGTGGGGCTAATTTATGACTACTCAAATTATATTGTATGCTGCTGTCCGAACGAGCGTGGGTACTCCCAAACTGAAATACTGGCATGCGTTTAATCATCAATAAATAGTAGTCTAAACATTTTCTTCGAATAGGAAGCGCACCAGCTGAGAGAAAAATCCGACTATGTTTTGCTCTGATTACCTGTCCCTGTATACGGAACCTCACCAGATTGTCCAGGTGCCGTGGTTAAGTTAAACTAAGTTTACTACAATATAGGCGATTTTACCATGATGTTCACATTAACGCAGACGCGAATCCTTCGACTTCCATTTTTTTGGAAGTCCAATGACTGTTGTTTCCTTCTGTTATGCCGCCTCCTGATGAAGTTGAGCTATGCCACGTAATGTAGTCGGTCTAATAAATGCTTGCGTTATTTTTACACAACGATAACTTAGACGCGCAAGTTTGAAAGGTATTACAAGACTGACACACTCGGAGAAAGAAAATTGTCTGACGAATTCAGTGTCGGTTTTATTGCGTGGCTACCTTCAACAAACGGTTGCTTAAGTTGCTGATATAACTCGGTTCCAGGAAGCGCAGCAAGTGCTACCGGAGTCAATTAAACTGTGGTGGTATTCCAAGTCCACAAAGGTGAAGTATTGTGGATAGGAAACAGAGTTGTGTGCTTCGATGGACACGGGAAGCATATTCATTCCGGAGCTGTGCTCCGAATTGTAGCCAGAAATAGATGAACAGTTTTTCACAGTTTATCCTCTTATAAGCCAGACCATAGTAATAACATTCCTCTTCAGGAGCCTGCGTTGTGACGATAATTGACTGAAGTTACATTAGGAAATGATAAGTAGGAGGTTAACATAGAATAAGAACTAAATGAACTTTGTACAGGTGTGAATTAACTTCTTTATAGATACATTAAAGTATATTGACGAGATTCATCCTTTTTAACAGTAAACTGAGCTTTTAAATACAAATTTGTACCAGTTTAATAATTGCTAGCTTCTGTACGATAGTACGTCTGAAGATAACCGATAGTAAAATTCCAGTGTGATCAGCATCCAATTCTCGGGAAATTCAGTCTTCTGAAATCTATTTAGACCCGATTTCCGTAAGGATTGTAAACCAGTGGTTTGTTCATTTGTTGGTAAACGTTTCGTTTTTGACGTAAAAGTTTCGTCAGTCCAAGTGAACCAACAGGCGATGAACGTAGCATTTACCACGAACCGAGATAATAAAAGCGACGATGGAGACGTAACTTAAAAGGGCTAGTCAACAGGGAAGTCAAGTAATCAAGTAGCGTCAATAAATTACTTTATTCTAGGTGGGCACAACTAGATGGAATGACCGTAGGCGGTTCACGGCACGATTCCAGCACACGTAGGTGCCTGCCTGAGAATCTCTTTCTACTCAGGATTCTCCGAGTGGACAATTATTAGGCATGGTCAGCCCCTAACACTGTGTTCCACGACTAAGTCGAGGCAGATAAACTGATGCTGTGTATTCTTCCGTAAAATGAGATGGCTAATCTTTGATAACGTTCGCTCACTACACATATAATGGTGCTACAAACAGCTCAAAGTAAACAATGTACCAGATATAATAAACATACTGATTAGTACGGTACTTCGGTCTTATTGTATAAAATACTCATGTCAGCCGCTAAATTTCAATTTTTCTTACATGTGCAGCTATGGTAAGTGCGGGCTTTTTTTAGTTCATAGTAAACTAAAAATCGAGTAAATGTGAATACGGTATTAGTCTTGCTTTGTTTCCGTTTTGGACCTGTCCATACAAAACGTGATAACTTAAAGAAAGCATCGTAACCGTAAACAACAATGTCATGCGAAAAACCCTTTTAAAATTTTGGTGATAAAAACACCAAGGCTACAGAATGATGAAAGTGTATAAGGCCGCAAGGGCAATATGTACTTCGTCTAGGCGTAGGCAATGATCACTTTCGACGTCGTGTATTTGGTGCATGAAGAGCGAGTGATCCGCTCAGCAGCGTTATCACATGCACCAGGCACTCATGGCTGGGCCACGTGTCGCGTCTGCCGGTACACCGGCTCCTGTATTGTGCGTTGTTTGTGCTCCTGAGGTCTGGATGGAAGAAGAGGAAGGGAGGCCAAGGGATTATTTGGTCAAGAGGAATGAAGTCCCTCCCTTCGAACTTGGCGGCAGTTGTTGTTCCTCTACTGCTGGGCTGAGGACCGAAGTATGCTGGACACGCCTGCTTGGATACACTGGTTGATATAACAAAGAGCCGATCTCAGTGGCGTTTGTGCTTCGAGTTTCTTTGTCCCTCTTCATCTCGCTTATCTTCCCTTTCTAACCATGATGTCAGTCTTGAAACATTCGGCGTTACTAAGCAGTTGGTTATCTGTTTTTGTATACTTCAACTATTATTATCGCGCTCTTTTATACATTTTATCGTTCTGTATTCCGGCACAATAGTTGGTGTGTGTTGCTCACCTACAGCTAATGTGTAGTGACGATGATGATGGGACACTACAGAGTGATGGATGATATTATTGTCGTTATTACATTTTTGAAGGTCAGGTACTGTGCAATGTTTTCATATAAAAGCAGATCTAGTATTCGTAATGTCATAATGCGTACAAGGTCTTATTTAAACACCCTTACCCAGAGAGTATTGATGGACATCGAATGAGGGCGCGCTATCTGTATCATTGTTGAATAAGCAAATGGGGCGACAGGCCTCAATGACAGATGTTATTCGCTGGCCAATATTATAGCTGACAGTCAGCAAAGAATGCGTCAGATATGTCCAGCATGGAAGCCCGAGTCAATACAAAACAAGACATGGTCGAAATGGAGCGGTGGCTGAAAAGGATGGTACAAGGGATAAGTGCAGTAATTCTTATTTTTTGATGTCCAGTCCAGACTAAACCTGCACCAAACAGTTTGTCAGAATGGTGGTTGCGGCGCCCAGCCAAAACGATTGCGTCAGCTCAGGTAGCAAAGAGACTAATAGGGAGTGGTAGTTGAAGATGATAGGAAAAGGCAAGTCGTTCAGGTGTGATTTCAAATATATCTCGATATGATTCGGAATACCTGTAGCTAGGGTTGGTAGTTAACATTTTGATTCGTTCTCCGAGCTGAGTAGTTTAATGACAAACGTTTCACTACTACCCTCATTGACATCTTCAGTACCGCGCGGCAAGTGTTATCGGGAAGTAGCGTTTGAAATTGGCCTCGTCGATCTGTGTCCTGTGACGTCTGTTTGTTCGATATTTGGCCGCCCAGTTTCACGCTTACTCAGCTGTAGGTACACAGGATCGGGGTCAGCGCGGACGTTCACTGAATTCTCCGTAGAGAACAATGCCTCGAGGAATTCCCTTCCTTTCCTTGTCCCTCCGTGCGCCAGAATTTCTGTGTTGTTTCAGTTAACGTTGTATCCTTCCTCATCGATACGTACTGAAATCTGTGACGATACATAATAGGATTGACATGCACGCTGTGCTCTTGTATTTTTGTGGATAATTTTCTCCCCGTCTTTCTCACAGTTCTCGCACTGTATCCTGTAGACGACATTTTGGCGTTCGTGTGCCTCCAGATTTTCTTTAGGTCTAGATAAGATTCTTTTCAAAGTCGCAGTTGGTATGTGAGCTATCATCAGATTGTGTGGACTGAGAAGTCTGGCTGTCCTTTCTGATAGGTTTTTATATACGGCAAGGCGATGTGTTTCCCCGTTGTTGATGCAGGTGCGGTAGTTGTGCTCCTTCGCTACGTCCCGACGACACTCTGTGAGATTTTCCTCTACAGAGCAGTGTACTGAAGGTGCCAATGAGGGAAGTGGTGAAACGTTTGTCATTAAATTACTCATCTCGGAGAACGAATCAAAACATATCTAGATGTCTACCGCGTGTTGCTATTATTTGCTAACTATGATTCATTTGCAGTTGTGGTTCTGTCAACGTATGCAGCTTTCGCTTCTTTAAACTTTTTTATCTATTTGTAGGGTGGAATTTCCTTTTTGCTTTAAACGGACAAACGAATCTCAATCATTCTTTGAATATGCGATAACTAACATGTAACGTTTCCTTTTATGACAGTCGCTTCCTATGAAACCGTACTTATAACGAGGTAGAAGTTTTGCTCTTAATTTGAATCGAACATAACAGTGTGCCTGCATATTCCCAGTGTCACCTTAATCAGATTTTCAAGTTGCAATTTTTATCGCGTGTCTTTTTTTGAAATGGTTTGTTTGACGCTTCAACAGCCGCTAACCGAACCGGAACCTAAGATGGTTGTGTACTCAGAGCTACACAGTAGTGCGTATGACGGAAAGATCTGTGTCCCGAGTCCAGTTTTCAGTTCGGTTTTCTCTGCCTGCTGCATGCATACAAGCCCGGGTCCAGTCTCAGAAACGAACACTGCCTGACAACTAAGGTTTCTTACATCGAAGAGTCCAAGTGCTGACTGAAGTTCACTTTGAATAACTCGTGACAGCAACTGCGATTGCGTGTCCCAGGGTGATCAGATAACAGATACTCCAAGCTGACAAACAGCGGTATAGTAACCGTGGTAAAGCTTCCTATTTGATTCTGTTTACATGATATGAAATCTTAGAAATTGCCTTAAACAAAGCAAATACGGAAAACGCATAGCATTTAGTTAAACGCTTTCGGGTAACAAAAAGGCAAAAGACAAATAAATTAAGAGAATTTAAGAATAACCGAAATGGGGAATACCTACTAACATGTTGTCCGCATTGAGTACAACCTGCTATGAACTGTCCGAAGTGTTCTCAAGACGTTCACCACATCTGTCAGACAACTACGTTGATACTGACAAAATCTCGAACATACATATCCTATCACTGTGGAATCGACACCAAGAAACTTGATACGAATCAACCCAAAACTGCCAGTTCTAAACTGAATGGGTCCCATCAATACCTGCAAACTGCTTAAAATTCTGCCTCACATCTACATCTACTAATATACATCAGTTTCGATTTATGGCTTATAACAATGTCACCCGGATTAACCAGAGTAAAATTGACGGATTATACTTACCCTATTGGAAACCATTAAATCAGGAGAATTGTTTGTAAGCAAGCCACTACATAGACAAAAGGAGGATGTCAAAAAACGGAGATTTTGGAGGCGGTGGCCGAGAAAAACCTTGTCTGTTGTGTTGAGCCTCTTAGTTCCATCAAGGCTAGTTTAAAGTAGTTGCGTGTAATCCTTTGCGAATTATTGTATCCATTTTATATACACGCTGCGCGTCTGAAACAAACTACACCGTGTTTTTGATAGCGCTGATCGGAGTGGTTGACTCGAACCGTGCTGGCCTCAGAGTGGAACGTACAGTGACTCGCCAAAAAAATTTATCGAGCAAATTAACAGCTATTGAAAGGTCTGGTGAATTGGGAATGAGATTGTTGACTGGTACTTTAATCCCTATGTTACCGATAGCCAAGACAACAGTGCTTGACACAATGGTCAATACGCTTCGGAAAACCTACTGTATGTTTATATGATCAAAGTACCATCATCTGGAACAGAAAATAACTGTAATGGAAAAACTAGTTGTCCTTACCAATAGAGGTGCGCCTGAATTGGAGAGTTCTCGGTATCCTTCATTACCTTAAGCCAAACTGGACCAAATCCAAGTTTATCACATCGCTCTCTGCATGTCAACTTTGAGGAATATCCACATAGCTTTTTCATGGAGCGTTTCTTGACCCTCTCAAGTGTATGCTGGTCAAATGTCCGCAGCTTAGACTGTACCACTGAACAGTATGTCACACACTGCAATACATATGTTTTGTAAAGCTTTACGCGAGATTCTATGAGGTAAAAAATGATGGCAGATTTAACCGATGGTCTTCTTGGCTTGTGAAACTTGAAAGTCACAGTGTTCAGCAGTTACATGGGATTGAATTTTACACACCCAAGTCACAAACTGCGCCGCATTGCGAGATATATGCGCCTTGTAGTAATAAACTGTCTGGCGGTACTTGGCATTTGTACGACAAAATATAACACTTGTCCAGGGCAAAAGACATCTGCCACAGCTGTTACCAGGAGTCAAGGGCAGATAGGTCATCCAGGACGGGACATACAGCTTCCGGAGTAGCAAACACCTAGCCCTCTAAGACCTAATTTGTTTTCTCCACTCTGACAAAGACCTTCACGTGATCAAGTCATTTTGAATTAACTGGGTCGATTTCTCATTCTAGCCTCTATATGATTGTAATGGTCTGATGATGAATCATTGAAAGCAATTGCTCACCAGATGGTCTTTTGTTCTAGAAACTTAAATGGGAATTTTGAAGTTACTAAAATCAAATCGATTGCACTAACCAATACGGCGGCCCCAAGGTTAACTAATTGAACGTTCTCTCAATGTTTTGATATAATATTTACAAGTCAAACGAGGCAAATACGTATACATGTAGCTACGGTCCTATTTTGCCAAATATCCCATCAAGTTATTACTCATTTAAATGACATTTTCCTAGTCAGATATCACAGCATGCGCCGATACTGTTCGAACATGAATTAATGTATATTTTTCGACTGCGCGAGTTACAGTCCAAAAGTTGGACTGACCATTTAGAACGACATGATCACAAAGTGCGGACGTTTTCACATTTTCCACAACATTTGCCAATTAGAGTTTTGCGGGGAGTTAAATCAATATGAAATGTATAAAGAAAGTTTGAATATAGGTTGAGTGCTTATTAAGCAATGCTTAATAGAATTAATACGGCTATTCGTGGAACCGACTCTTGGGGATCTGCTTCCATGCGGGGTATTCTCACTCGAAAGCTTTCACCCGCACTTTCATGTCCTATTTGGGTTCTTGTCGACGTGGCATAACAGCAAGCGAGCCATGACCATACTAGCTTATCTTGATGTCCGTTGTTTTATATATTGAGCAATAGGCTCACGGAGACAAGTTAGCTCTCTATGCTTCCATTTTCGTACTCTTTTACGCCATTCAGACCATTTCGGCTTCTGACTCTTTTGAACCTGACAATTTTTCCACTCGAGGAATGTAAACCAATTTGCCTTAAGCGGATATATTTTTCTCCCCAGTAGGTCTGTGACAATTCGCCACACGCAATTGCATTAAAAAAGTCCGGAAGCTTCATCCTGTCATCTTGGGAGACTGGCCCAGTCGTAGTCAACTGTGGAAAAAAGAAATATAGAAGGTGGCGAACTACAAATGATATTTAATGTGCGGTATATAGCTGACAAGTTCTGCTTCAATTTGTAAATATACATTCAGTAAAAAATTAAAATAAACTTGCGTTATAAACGATTTTGTGATTAAATCCAGTGACTCCAAGCAATCGTGTTTTAGGTTAATTGGTTTGGAAACTTGACTTCCCAGTGTCACGTTTGGTATCTGTATTAGAGTGCCATTAACTCACGTCACTTTAGGAATCAGAGTGTGCTTAAACAGAATCAAAAGACTCGAAATGTGCCTGGCCATCTTTAGGAGCAGGTAAATAAATAAAAGAAATATGTGTGTACGTTTACCGACAGGTCGCATCTTACCCCAATGTGTGAGCGATCATGTGGACTAAAAATGCGATCGTGAATTCCAAAACGCCACACACGAATTTTTAAAGCATGGCTAAAATTGACTATGATATGATACGGCTCAGCCTCCATTGCTATACTAGTTAGGAACTGTGCAGAAGGAAGTGGTTGGCCCAAGAGCTACGACTTTCCGCATAGCGGCTGTGTATAACACAGCACTTAGAAGCTATACGGACGGTTTTTGGTTTACTAATGAGTAGTGGAGATTTGAGTGCAAGTTCGCAAGTAGTTCGTCGCAGTCCCTCTCAATCAGATAGATTTCCACACGCGGTATATCGTAGTCAGATCACAGCCATGCAGGGCCGCTGCCATCACCCATGGCTTAGGGGCACAAGTTACCAGCACCCGGAAGTTATAGCATCTGAACCAGCGGCAGTCAGAGGATCGCGCACCAATAACGAGATCAAGACGGACGAACCGGTCGTCTGGCGCTTTTCCAGACATGTGGGCACCTACCTGACTGAAAGCGAAATGCAACGTACTAAATGTCTCAAGTTGTTGTATTCCTCAGTCTATTTACGAAACACCTTGCATGCTTTGAATCCGACTTGGTCTGAAGCGAAAATTATTTGGTTTGGATAGTCAGGCAACATTTGAAACAGCTGAAACCTAGCTACTCTGTTTCTAAAATGTGCCTTGTGCCTGGCTTCGTGTTCATATGGCCTTTCGGTTTGACAAATACGAGGCAGGATCAGAACCGGCAACGTAGCGAAAGCCAGTAACTGCTTCCACTCGTGAGCAATCCAGCTCAACGGTCGAAGCTTCTCATAAGTGGATTTTTTTGGAGCAGTTTTATTTTGGGTCGTGACGAATAAATTCAAATCCATTTTGATTTACTCTGAAGTAAACTCCGAGCGTTTGAAGCAAGTTACTATAGGTTATGTAGAAAAACTTTACAATATTTTTACTACATTAACCAGGTCTCGGGCTTAAACCACTCATGTGTTGGGGAATTTTTATGTAATTAGTGGAGTTCTATTCATAGTAGTTTTCAAATCAAACTATTCTCTACACACACGGTAATGCACAGAACTGCCATTTTGACCTGATGTGTCCCGTCAATAGGGCGCATCAATCGTATTCATTAGCTTGCAAACCCATAACCATTGGTTTTTTGCACCGCCAGTTGGCAGGTTATGCCACTGGGCTACGGAGGACAGTGGCTGACTGTCATGATGTGCACGTTAACTGTGATACTTATCGCGTTGTATCCGCCACTGCCATGCAGGTTACGTTACAGAGGACATGAGTGGTCCTGAAAGACACAACGTCTACCGGTAGTATCCACTTGTGAAATACCTGCGAATAACGCTCAAGTAACCACCTCAATACTCCTTACACATAATTACCTCAAGGTATCACCATGACAATTCCTAAATGCTTTACCGTACATATCTGCTGTTAGTGAACATCGTGTCCCTTTTGAGCCTGTCCTATCTTCTGCAACATTCGTAACTTGCAAGGTACTGGAGGATAAGATGCTCTATATTGCAATTAATCTGTAAATCTTGACGGTCCGCTCCTGTCCCGCGCTTCACTGACTGCTGGTCAGAATGGATTCGGATTCTGATGTATCTGACGGAGACGCACTGCTGACAATACCCAACAGATCAAAACAGCCGGTTAGTGCTTTTCCATGCATGTAAAGAAACATTTGATCTGGAAGCCACTGCGAATACGTCTCAGGTTTGTTTGGCATAACATGATTCATCTAGCAATAGCGGTTCACCGATGAACTGGAAGTGCTACGGCGCACATTTGGTTGAATAGGACACTAAGCTGCTGTAGTTGATCGATTACGCAGATGCAGAAGGCTTATAACATTACGGCTTTTAGGATTAATAATGATCTGGGGACATTTTCACAGTAACACTTGCTTAGTTTATGCTTAACAGCAATACATTCCAGTTCAGGTGGTATTACTATGGTAACAGGCTGAAGTATTTTTGTCATACCAGAGTAGTATCCACCGATGAGAGAACCACATGACTCCGTTTCGTACTATTGGTATTCGGTGGTATCATGGATATGCAACCTATACCGCGGGAAAGGTAAAACTACCAACCTGTCCGTTAGTTGGTGTATTTTGCTGTCGTCTTATAAGTTGCAGACGTGGCCTTGTTGCTTGAGGTACTAGCCACCAGACCGCAAATGGTATCGCGGAGCGGAAGAGAGGGTTGTTTCCAGCGTCAGAACCCGTGCCATGAGCGTGATTCTTTATTGCGACAAACATCATGAATCACATACATTATTTCTGACCAACAAAACTTCCAATCATCTATGTATTTTCATTTTAAGGTTGCCTAGCGTACACTGTTTCTGTGTCATTTCCTCGCGTGCATACAACTGCGGTTCTATACCGATTCTTTTCTGTTGGGACGACAGTACAGTCTGCTGTTCGCCATTTACCATTTGGCTTTTTTATCACTTCTATAATACCAAAAGCTGGCGCAATAGACGTGTCCCTGGTCCACCCCAATATGACACAGTTTCATTTGCCAAGTCATTGGGCTGGACACTACCAGATTTTCCGAAAAACTGCTCATCTCTGTTAGAAGGTTTGAGAATGTTACAAACGGTAGCATCGTTTTGCAATTGTTAATTTATGTGTCCCCGATTTTTTGAATCTAACTGCCAGTTTACGCAGCTGGACGATACACGTATTCCCTGGTATAGGTTGCTCAGTAACTTGGTGATTTGACTTTTGCTCAACTGTTGCCGCCGCGGCACATTTGCATATTATAGCCAACTGTGACACCGGCGTAATGTTACGCACGATGCAAAGGGTAGCGTCTAGCACAACACCGTTTGTTCTAGTGTCCTCTACGGTTGCTAAACCCACACTGTGAGAAGAGACTAGTTTCGTTTGACCATCGGTGCTTGCGAAGTGGGAACACCGCGTGAGCCGTGAACGTACCGTTAATCCACACATCAGGCAACGATGGCTGGGCCATGTAAACACATCGACTCCCGCAACATGCGTGGTTTGCGCAACCAGGGTCGGTATGCAAGAAGAGGAGAGGAGACCAACTGAAGAAGGCTCCACCCCACGGTTGATGTCCGAAAGACGATGAGTACGTTTGGTTGAATACATTAATTATTATGATGAATAGCCAACCACAATGATGTGTGAGCTGTGAGTATTGTTGTCCCGCCGCCGCTCCAACCAATATTTCATTCGTAAAGCATAACAAAATAGAGCATGACACTAGTTAGGTATTTGCTTCCTTGCTTTCAATTGTTGGATGACTCTCTGGTGCATTTTATCCCAGCACGGAAAATTTCTTTTGGGCTTTTATCTAATGCATGATGAGGATGAGGTTGAAATTTGCCCACTTAACTTTCTATCGAGAGCGGGGGTATTTAGAGCTCCTAACTTGATACGACACAGTAGTTACGTTGGAAAACATGTGTGCTTGTGTTGATTATGGTGCGCAATGGGACAGACACGTTTTGGTGACAGAAACATGCCGTTACGTAAGCTCACGGATTTGAAGAGAGCAACAGTAATGTATCCGGCGATCTAAGAAGTTTCAGCAACGGTACAAGACTTTTAATTCTAATGTTAACATGGCTGAATTGAGACTGAGATAAAAATAATATTGATGGGTCTGATGCGAAACAGCTTTTAGTTCTCAACATTCTTCGTGATGAGTAATTGCCATCAAATATGTGCCGAGGGCACCTCACAAATCAAAACCAATGCAATGGATTGGTTTCCCTGCCCTCCTAAGCAAATAGCTGCCTTAATATGATAACTAAACAAATAAATAACATTTTTTCTCGACTGTTCAACACACGATCCAGCATGTTGGTCTTATTGAGTTGTATAAGGGATTCGCATATTTGTTGATGATACAGATAAGTGCAAAAATGAACGCGTGGAAAGCTCATCATTTAACATGGTCAATCAGAAACTTAAGAATTTCAGTGTCAAGCAGATGTTGATTCGTAGTGTAGGAAAATAATGCAATGAAGGACCTTTTGTCAGTCATCTGTTTGCATATATTGCGTAAGCGGTGTAGGCTGTCATTGCACGGTAATCGAGAGCGGCTTGAGCACGATTGTATCGTCATGTAGAAGAACGCAATCAAGGCATCAAGCAGCCATGCGTATTGGAATATTTCTATGCAATATTTGGACGAATCTCGGGGCATGGGAGATGTTGGATAGATAGAACGGTGGGCAGGTTAAACAATTTGCATACAGAGAAGACAACTGTGGTTATATCAGTTTTACCAAATCGAAAATATTGTAAGAATAATATGATACAGGTTAATAGTAATGCGTTCAGCAGCATAGTTGATAAAAATAGGTAAATGATGCATGCATGTTAGCCAAATATATCATGTTCGAGGTTGTCATTTATAGGTATGTTGCAGGCTTGTATTCCTATATATCGCCAATATGCCTGCCAATTTTTGAGATCTGTGGCAGAGGCGGTACTCAGACACTGGTTTAGGGAGGTGGATAGCAGCTTTTTCTTTTATGGTACCTTGATACGCGAGCATGTGTATCTGTGCCAGAGTTAGCAATAGAAACCATATCTCTTTACAAAATACTTGAACTGGCATACTGTAATTGTCGCCGAGTAGAAGAGAATGAGTACTCGTGTGACCTTCTTCATAGGCA
Source organism: Dicrocoelium dendriticum (assembly GCA_944474145.2). NCBI lineage: Eukaryota > Metazoa > Platyhelminthes > Trematoda > Plagiorchiida > Dicrocoeliidae > Dicrocoelium > Dicrocoelium dendriticum. Next base: position 2,149,342 of record OX104067.1, on the reverse strand, counting down.
TCTATATGGTCATGGGAGCCTTGAGATAGGTATGGCTGGTTAAGGAAAGAATAGAACAGGGATCCAAGGAGTGTAAACGAGGACTTGGTTTACCTTCCATCGTTGACTTCCATGTGGGCATGAAAGCCTCGAAGTCAGCGTGGCCGAGTACAGAAAAAAATATAACATTGGTCGAATGAATGAAGTAGAGGACTCGCTTTACTGCCCCACTTTAGCCACCATATCGTTATGGAAGTCTTGAGGTTTGTATGGCCGGGTAAGGAGAGTGTTAAATGTTGGGTGGTTGAGCACGAAATTTTGCTTTTTTCTTGCTTTTCTTGCCTTCTGTGATGTCGATGAAGTTTTCAAGTATACTACCGGAAGGTATCACAAACATGCATTATATGCCATTTGGTCCTTTCTGAAAAAACTCTGTCTCTGCGATATTCAGCGTGAAAAGTTTCATAGCTTTTGGGACTGTGCGAACATTCTCTAGCTGTACACAAAACCTGTGAGGAGATTTGACTTAATGGACAGTGGGAGACGATTCCAGCTCAGTGCTTATCTAACGAAGAAAACGTTTTCCCGCATTTTGGTGCGCGACTTTGCAATCGAAAGTGTGCGAATTTTAGTACAGATAAGATAGCGCTTATTGTGTTTAAACTGGGGAGAGTATTCAAGCGTATGAGTGCGCTCATGCATTACATCGAAAAGCAGCGATATATTTAGTTTTCTTCTATGCAGGCATATTGGGTCAAACATCAGCAATTTGCAATGTTCGGAGTATTTCAACCTCTGAGTAGAGCCCAGAGTCTGTCTTGTAAAAGCACGTTGAACGCGCTCTAGTGCCGCATTCAGGAATATCATATAGCAATACTATAACATTGGGCATGTACAAGTCTTGTACAGTGTAAAATTAGCATTTGTTAAGGTACAGAGTTTGCGAAACTATGCATGCTTTTGCTTGGCTTTAGGGACACTGTATTGTACATGTGCGGAGAAGTTCCGGCTGCTGGAGTAATGAAGCCCTAAGTCTCTTACTTGGTTGCAATATGCTAGGGGTTTACCGGAGAAGATTAACGGTTGGACATTCATATCATATTTATATGAGATGGGATTGCTCTTTACGACGGAGAAATTCATTTTTGTATTACAACACCATACTTCAAGTGCATGTTTCGAAACACGGAATCTTGATTTCTGCGATCAAATATGTGCACAACTTTATATCATCTGCAAATATCTGGGGCCAACCATGTAAAATAACATCAAAAATGTCAATTATAAACATCAGAAAGAGAAGTGGTCCCAGAACTCTGCCTTGAATGAAGCCAATTGTCACAGGAGTGCGACCTGATGTGTGATTGCCTATCTTGACTGCTTGGGTTCTGTCGGTTAAGTATGAGGAGAACCAAGAAAGTAGGGAGTCAACAATTCCGTACACTGCTAGAGTAGTAAAAAGCCTACAATGGGTACTTGGTCAAAGGCTTTCGCATGTCAAGGGATAGGACAATATAAGCGTTATCACCGTCGAGTGAGATTGTGAGGTGGTTTAAGAAGTCTAGTTGGCAAGGCTGACAGGTACACTGTTTAATAAAACCATGTTGTGATTGGCTGATTAGGTACCTTGATATTTTAAACTGGGAAGTCGTAGCCCTTATACTCCTCACCATAGCTTTAAGAGGTATAGAAGTATGGCCACTAGGCCGTGTGGAGCCTTTTCATACCTTGGTACAACATTAGCATATTTCCAGTGTTACGGAACAGTGCTGGCCTTCATTAACAAGGTGCACTTGTGCTGCAAGAAGATAGAAATATCCGGACTTTCATGTCTCATTAAAGTTGACGTAATGCCATCAGGACCACCATTAAAGGACGGCTTCATGGCGTTAAACGAGTTCTTTATTTGCTCAATACAGAAGTTTACTGTCCACAGTATGTCATCTGCAAGTCGCTCCGACGGTATGGAGTCTTCATTTGTATGGCAGTTGTAAGTCGGATAAAAATGCTCTTTGTAAAGATTACTAATGACTACAGGATTATCCCCTGACGTGGAGGTAGGGATTGCAATGGGCGTGATACAGTCGTTTCCACATCCTTCTCTTCTCTCGAGAAGCTTTATAAGTTCCTTCGGCTTATTTGAGTCTACGAGAGCTCGATGTTCTTCACAACACCGTCTCTCAGCTCGACCATATTCTCACTTGCAGACTACATTATGGGCCTTATATAGTATGGTGAAGTCATGTGATTGAGTATAACGGGCGACCGGGTTTGTTGACGTTGCGTTTAGCATGGGTGCTGGCTCTTGCGTTTCCAGTAGTGTTGAGGGCGCTCCTTTAGCAAAACTAGAGCGATAGTGTCTCAGCATTGGTTTATCTGATGATAAAAAGTTTCAGCGGCAACGTCTGGGTCGCATGTGAGGAAGAATCTATCCCACTGCATTGTCCTTATTAGCGTTGTGAACCTGTCCCAGTTGATCGAACGGTATGGCCGGTGGAATATATCATTGCGGTTGGCTTTCGATGTTTGTGTTTGTACAGTGCAGTGGAATTGCACAACATTATGAGCACTGTCCATAAGTGTGTCCAGGAGCTGGACATTGCCATCGAGAATTCCCAAAGTGAAGCCAAGATCTAGGATGTTGTTATTTGGTGTTGGTGTCGAAATATGCTGTGACTAACCTTGCTAGCAAGTAATCGAAGGCAACGCATCCAACGTCGGTGGGGAAGTATAAGTGTGCTACAATACGTCTGATATATTGAAGTCCCCTCGGACTAGTTCGTACTTAGCCTAATGGTCGGCAATGCAATCGAAAATGTTTGCGAAAAGTCGGCTTTCAGTTTTGTCAATATGTGGGGGACTGTAGATGCACACTATGAGGAAGTTGCGCTAATTTATCTCAGCCGTGACCCAAACAGAGTCATCGAATTCGTTAAGCATCGGCTCAACCAAATAAGGTGTGAATTGTTTCATCGATGTATATCGAACAACCTCCTCCTCGGCTATGGCATCGGATATTAATGAAGCTAAGATATCAGGGAATATGATACTGTGGTACTGGTGTCTGGTCAGTAAACCATGTTTCATTACCTAGAATAAGTTTAGAGTTCGACAAATACGGATCAAGGCGGAGATAATGCATTTTGTTGTTTAGGGAGCGAGCATTAATGCGAAGAATGTTGATAGCTCCGTGCGTTTTAGGCAAGTTTATGAGCTGGCAGAATATGGGTGGTTCAAGGGAATTTGAGGCGGAGGAAAAACCCATATTGTTGGGAGCATCCTGTGATGAGCCATTGTATTCGCAGACAAGCAAGCTAGGTGAATAAGATGAAGTTGGGGATGCATAATGTTCTGGTGCATCAGAAGTTCTCCTGTCGGCGGCAGAACTGCCGCCTAGTACCGTATGTTACCGGGTATAAGCCGTGGAATTTAGGACAATTTTCCATGTCCGAAGTGAAAGGGTCGGCTTATGCAAAGGTTATGCGCAATTTGAAAAAAAGCACATGCAAAATCCACCCAGAAATTCACTGCATACCAATGCCCTTATCTTGTCTTAGCACCATTGGCTATTGACAGACGGTATCCCAAGTGGGGATTTTAACTGCCTGTAGACAGACATATTAAGTTTGTGTCGAAAATTCTCGGTATTTTGCACATTTACCTTTAGCGACGGATAGCAATAGCAGAAAGCTACTGATAATCCACGATCGAAAACCTTCACACACAACAACATAGGATAACTACCTGATAGAACAGTATGTACCGGTAGATTGTATAGGCCCACATATCCAAACGCCACACAATGGTATTAAAATTGCTCTAATCCTCCAAAAGTAGAATCCGTGTCAGAATCTCTAAACAGATGCATGAGGCCCCCGACTATGCGAGACGGTGTCTGACATACCCTTTCAGCTTACCCCAAATTGCCGGCTGTCTGACCTGTTTCGTGTGGCATGTCATCTAATCAATACACTGTGCAGTGCAGGTAAAACCTTTGACGGTTCTAAGCCTCATCAACTGCGATCATAACATATTGGGTCGCTAGAACTGACCAATCGTAGAGCAGCTTAAGCTTGAGCACACTCAAGCAAGAGCACGTAACTATGAAGTCCAAATCGTGAGAAACAATTTAGTTTCTCTTTTGCTGATTGTTTAGGGGGCTCGGCTAATACAAACACTAACGATTTTAGACAAATCTGAGGTTGTAATTTTTTACTGCCGGCTCAAATACGGATCAACATATACACAGTAATATACGGTAATCTAACAAATTTTGTGGTTTAAGAAGTTGCGATAGATGGGAGTTCATAGGATTCGAAAAACCGATGACCTTGGGTAAGCGCGTGCATTCGTTGCAGGTGGAACGATATGTTCAACAAATTCTGGAGGATCGACATTCCGGTAGGTAATTGCATGCTCATAATCTCCAGCGCTAACTTTCTAAACATCCAGTTGCTTAGAAGAGTTGGGTCTAAACAGTGCCGTTTTTTTAAATCAACTGAAGCTAGAAAGTGGCGGAATCCCCGGTGAATTAATTACGAGAGTTTAAGGGTTTGAAGTTCCTTTCCTACTCGTCAGGTTGAGGCTGGCTATCTCAGTAATGATGATAAAGCTGCAGTCAGCACTTGCATACCTGAAGATGTTAAGTTGTTACAGATAACCCAGGAACAAAAACCCTTTGGCATTGCCAAATATTCGATGCAAACAGGAGTTGATATAGGCACAACGGCGAGGCAACAAGTAGTATTACCTCAAATATCAACTTGTCTCGTGTTTTGTCTGCTTTGGAAGGCACCTTTAGGAACAGCAATAACTAGGGCTTTCTCTGTTAGCCAACGGGAGCATGTTATAAGATTTAACGAACTGTACTTTTTATTGCACCCTAAAGTTAGGCACATGGACAGGACAGGACAGGATGCAGGGACGAAACAGGCATTCGCCTACCGAGTGTCCGTTTTGTGTGACAGTAGGTGAAATAAACCCTCCCCCAGCGGTGCATTTTGATAGAATGTTTCTTCTCCTATAATGCACCAAAGTAAGAGAAAAGCAGCCACAATTTTCTCGTTAAATTCTGTATGTTGCTTGGACGTGGCCAGAGACTGTCGTAAGCTCTTCCGAAACGTTGGGAAACGTGGCAACTTAATTTGTCGTTTGAAGTTCTCTATCGTTTGATACTCCAACAGGGCAGACCAAAGCTTATTCCAGGTAGGCACAACCACAGTTGCTAAGAACCTGGCTCTTTTACCTAAGCTAAATTTCTTTCGGTTTCATTTCTAACAATGGCTCCGCAAGTGGTCTGAAGTATCCGGTTCAAAGAGGTCGGTCTGCATGTGACCAATAAGACCCTACAAGATTTTAACTGGTTCTGTCAAGTCCCCTCACTATCTGAGTCGCATCATTGAAAACAGTTCTAAAGTATCTAACCAATTTTCATATGGTAACCCCCGCTGACCTTGTACCATACGAGTTACCGGTCTGAGCATTTGCTCAGTACCAGGGGTATACTTCGGCAGGTCGACTGCTCAGGCCTGAGCACTGAGTACTAGGGGTGCTATGACCACTGCTTTATACACGAGTAGAGAAAGACTTCTGGTTTTACAAAACTGAGGGTACTCCGGATTAAAACTAACTGTCGTACTTTATTAGCAACACGCTTACCCTGTCTTAAAGCTTTGAAGGTATTCGTAACGGTTAACACAAATCGCGTGCTTAGACAACACCTTGAAGCGTCACAGACTAAAATGATACACGTAATACAACCTCTTCATTTCTCGGAGTCAAAGTTTGTCATTTGCTAGAGATTAAAAGCAAATACATTGCGTGTGATAACTTAAGAACAGTAACAACATATTTGGATAGCGTAGCCTGACACTCCTGTTAACAAGCTTCAAAGCAATAGCAAAGAATATATGGGGGGCCTTCAAGTAGAGTGGCCAGGTCACCTATGAACAATGATTTGAACAATGATTTATAACGGGTAAAAAAGCAGGTGCTTGACATGTCCCGTAGGGTGTTTAGTGTGACAAAAAGGATAGCGAAGTGATAATGGAGTCTTCAGTTCGGGCGCTTACAGATGTAACTGCACTGTCGTATAAATGGAGTTTGAAATGAGAATGTACGCACACAAAGCAACAGGGGCGTGGTTATTTTTCACATCATAGGCGAGAAAAATAAAAAATGATAGCAAGGACAACGCTTACTCGTGTGCAACTATCTTGGGTCGACAGGATACAGAAATCCACTTTCTATAGTAGTAGCGTTTATCAAATTTCATGCAAGACGTTTGGAGTGACTCATTCTCGAGTAGGGTTCCGGCACCATCCCCTGTCGGTTGTGCACTAGTGTCAGCCGCTGGTGTTCATGACCCATAGCACGTAGTGTAATGTGACAGGGTGTCGTCAAGGGGTATTTTGCATAGGGATAGAGTGGGTGAATTAATTACATGTTCCGGGAGGGCGTTCCAAGGCTGTGCCACTCGAAGGGAGAAATAGTTTCGCCATCATTCCAGGCGGCTGTACTGCGTGACTAACTTAAACTAGTGACCTCTTAGAGAGGTGTTTTGACTGAGTATTAGAAGGGAATGGCATGGGTGGTCGGGGTTTCTCAGGATCTGGTAGACCATTTTGAGGTCGCCCCATAGACGCCGATAACGTCTACTATATATTTTGAGAGTCTTCAGCCTGAGTACGTAGTGGAGGTTGGTCAAACCTCTGACGCTCTTCGTTGCCCTACGTTGTGCAGTATCGAGCGCAGTGAGATGGTGCTTGAGCGAGGGTTGCCACGCTTGGATAGCGTATTCCGCATGCGGCCTCACGTACGCACTAAGCATTTTTGGAAAGATCGGAGGGTCAAACTTCCCGAGCGCTCTGCGAAGAAGGCCGAGGTACTGGTTCGCTTTCTTGGCTGCCTTTTCAGTCTGCCTCAAATAACCGAGGTCATCTTGAAGTAGCACGTCGAGATCGCAATCGTGATAAGACCGCTGTAGAAGTTGTGGTCCTAGGCGGCAGTTGTGAATACTCGTGTGCTGTATACTGAGAACTTTGCACTTGGTGACGTTGAAATGCAGCATGTTCTCGATGGACCATGTGTACGCTTTGTCCAGGTCCTCCTGTAACACTGTGTGATCCTCCACTGCAGCTATTGTACGCCATACCACTAGACCATCAGCAACTAGCAAACAGTTAGAAGATAGTACACTCTCGAGATCATTTATGAAGACCAGAAACAGGCGGGTTCCAAGTACCGAGCCTTGAGGTACGCCGCACTGAACTTCGTTGGATTCTGATAGGTTGCTTCTAACCGTAACATTCAGGTGACGTTGCACGAGAAAGTCTCCTAGCAAGCAGAGAACAGGATCGCCGATTCCATAGTTCTGGAGTTTGTGGAGGAGAATACGATGGTCTAGGCAGCCAAATGTCTTTGAGAAATCCAAGTAGGCCGCGTCGACTCCTGCACCAGCGTCCACAGATTCCGTCCAGTTTGCACAAGCAATCAAGAGATTAGTGGTACAGGAGCGATTTTGGCGAGATCCATGCTGTTCCGGAACGAGAATTTTGTTGTTCTCCAAGTACCCCATCAAAGCCTCAGCTACAATGGACTGCATAATCTTGGAGATCACAGGAAGTAGTTATCGGGCGATAATTTGTTGGTTCAGCACGGCTACCATTTGAGGATGCAACGGACTGAGCGCTGATTCATGAGGTACACCAGTATGAGCATAAGATGTGTTTAAGCTACCATCATTAGTCCTAACAAGGAATATCGTACCGTAGTGGAACACATACCTACAAGAAAGCAGCTGACGGTGGAGTCCAAAAGAGGTCATGCTTTTAACTTACATAATAAGAAAGATGAGGCAAGGACTTCCTCCACTCAGGACGGCTGATGGTCAAAAAAGAACGGCTGTGCAAGTTCCTGCCATGTGGAAGCGTGAAATAATAACCCCGATTCTCAAAGGTGGAAGCAGTATTGATCCCTCCAACGACCGCCCAGTATCCCTTCCTCCTATACTCTTCAAGATCATGGAATCAATAGTTGCCGGTGCACTGGTGTGCTAGCTGGAAAAGTGTAACATCATCACGCCTGAGCAGCACGGTTTCCACCGACAGTGGTCATGAACAATGAATTTACTAATCGCACGCAGTAGTTGGACCGAGTCAGTTGAGGCTGGAGAAGGCGTTAATGTCATTTTTCGAAAGCCTTCGATCGTCTAAACCATCGGGTACTAACTACTCTTCAAACTCCAGCATTAGCAGATCGGCGACCCTCTTTTACGCTGGATTGCCATATTTCTACTTTAACAGCGATTAGTGCTCAGAGTTCGGAGGTCTTTATCGGACCCCATACAAGTCGAGTGGGGTGTACCGCAAGGCTCATTTCTAGCTCCATGTTTCTATTTGGTGTTTATTAATGAGCTTACACATGGAATCGCTTCACACTTCCTAATGTTTGCCGACGATATCAAGGTTTGGCGCAGGATCCAGGCCAACGCCGACCAACATCTGCTTCACGGTGACCTGGATCCGGTATATCAATAGCCAACTCAAAACGTACTGCAAATTAACGTCAGTAGATGCAAGGTATTTTCCCTCCGACATCAGAGCAGCTACACATACCGGCTCTGAAGGAATATACTACAACGATCAACTCTTGAACATGACTTGGGTGACCTGGTTCAAAATGACTTGGGTTGCTCCAGGCAATCCGAAAAGGCCTCGAAGACTGGGAACCAACATGTTGGGCTGTTGCGACGGGCGTTTAGATAAATAAACTGCTCCATATTTCGACAAATGCTCAGTGCGCATGTTCGCCCTCACGACGAATACGCCATTCAAGCCTGGCGTCCAATACTAAAACACGACCATAATGCACTGGAGCAACCACAACGTCGAGCATCTAAGAACGTAATTGGAATTCGCAAGCTTCCATTCCAGGAGAGGCTACAACGATTGGGGGTATTCAGTGGAAGCTATCGCAAACTACTAGGCGACCTGATTATGGCATACTTGATTCTGCGAGAACCACATCATGTGTGCCGCCCTTTACTGCGACTCAGCACCAATAGAATCCTGAAGGGCCACTCAATAAAAGTCGCTGTACAGTATATCTGCCTGGAGTGCCGCAGAAATTTATTTTCCATTCGTGTTTGTCACCTGTGGAATGCTCTCCCAGAATCGGTCGTCTCTGCACCGACACTAACAGTATTTAAAAGACGCTTGGACGATGCACTCATCCACTTACACTTTATCACTTAGCACTACGTCTCCATCCTACATCTGGAGTTTACCATGGAATTATTTGATGTTAACTGCGGATGCTCTGAATCTAAGCGGATTGCAGGACTACGGCGGAGCAAACGATACGTTCTTATTTTCATATTTGAAGTACCAACTGTTTCACTATCATTATTATCATTATTGTTGTTTCGATATCCCCACCAACTATTCAACGAGGCTTGTAAAGCAGAGCTTCTTAACCCGTTTAAATTCATTATTCATTGTTTGCTATGATTCACCGAATTATGGTGAAGTCAAGATTAAGCTGAAGTCGCTTCCCATTTGTGTGTACTACAATAACTTGTCTACTGAATTGCATATAGTAGCAGCGCTGCAAGTGGACGCTTTCGGACAAAATGCTTCGGTCTAACTTCTAGAAAATATTGCTCGTTGTCTGACTTTGTGCAAATGTATTAGAAACATTTGATTGGCCATATTTGAAAAAGTATAACGGAAAATGTCTAGTGCTTACATTTATTTACTTTCCGCGTTCCACTTCAGCAATACAGAGTGGGGTCTTTAAAGGTACTGTTAATCTTTTCGCCGAAGCATCGTGTTTACGCTTCTATACTGAATATGTCAGTTCTTAGGATGATTTTAGTAACGCACTTAAATGATAATTTTCAAGGTCACTAACGCCGTCTTTACCACTTCTTTGAAAAAATGCACCGAGATACTGCGTACGTTTTACATTTTCTAACTTCGACAAAGCGAAAGCACTGGTTAGGAAATGCATTCTTTAGATAGTGTCATCAATTGGACAAATTTCTTGATAGTTCCCCCAAGATCTATGCGATCGTTTCCGATGGTGCACAGCTGTCTGTTCGAGCGATACCTACGCACACTTTTTCCATTTTGTTTTACAATTTTGCAAAATTCCACATTTTTAAGGAGGCTGGTTTAGTTCACTTGTTGTCGATAGGGTAAAACTCGCAACTTCCTCCCATCTGGATGCGTAAATCTTACCTTTACTCGACTTATGTTGACTTCATTCTACAGCAGAAAATGTTCTTGGTTGGATTCCTCAGTGAGGTTGTCTGTTACCGCACTGCACAGGAGCAATATTCTATACGCTATGCTGACTGTTTTAGCGACCAGTATTATATAACGACGTAATAAATTGCGATGCATTGGCAGGTTTGCTCTGATTGCTTTTTATAGTACGTCGAGTTCACGTTACAGCTAGACCGTCTCCAACACATCCGGAGATGTCAATTTGAAAAAATCATTTTGTGAATGGATTGCGATGCACGATTTCAATGTGGTACAAAATGACCCGTCCAATCAGTAAGTAACCGTTGTGACAAGCCTTATCCGCGGAGATTCGGTGACTTAGAGCTAGTGGTACTGGCTGACATCCCAAAGATCCCGAGTTTGATTGCATGTTGTCTTGACTTGACGTGCTCAAATAAGTCCGAACCTGCTGTTGAAGTGCAGTGCTTCCTGTTGAACCGCATCCAATATTCCGGAATAATTCATCGTAGTCCACTTTCAGTCAGCAGACGTTAACACTTCTGGAAAAGTACCAGACAGCACTGTTTCGACCTGCTGGGTCTCGTCATTGGTGCGCCTTCCTCGGACCCATGCCGGGTTCCGACACCATGACTTCCGGATGCCAGTAGTCAGTGTCAGTTAGCCACGAGTGACGGCCCCGGACCTGCATGGTTGACAACTGACCACGATATAGCCCGGCTTATCTTCCACTGTCCTGCCAGTACAAAATGCGCAGAGGATAGTAGTTAACCGCACGAGCTGAAACTTTGCTTCAGGCAGGGTCCCGTGTATCTAATTTATCAGAGACAATTTCAGTGCGAACCACGAACCATATTGAGGTTGCGCATTGCAATGCATTCACATAACGATTGCTTCAAAATGAACGCTGGAATCATTAACCGTTATACTAACAGTTTGGCGTTGTGATTCTGTGGAGTAGAGGACCCAAATAAACTCCCAATGATCTCCAGTTCGAGGCTTGATATCACTACCAGAGCAGTTTGAAAGAGACCGAAACGCGCCGTAGTGTGCAGTGTTTTTGAGCGGGTAACACCTGGTGTTCATTTTTGATAAATAACTGTACCGTCCTACTGAGACTCACTCCATCAGAGACCAAATTAAATGATACGATTTTAGACAGGGGTCAACATCGTTGTTATACTAGACTTGCTTAGTATTCTGCACAACCAAAAAGTATAAAAGCAGCCATCAAAACTTCGAAATTCTCTTGCGAGCGTTCAAGCGAACGTAAATTTCTCTCAAAGGACCTTTCTGCAATCGAATCATCAACCTGAGCTACCGGTATTCCGAAACATTTTAAAGAACTACGGGCGTTCAGCGCTCCGATCTGCTCGCCGTTAGGAGGACTTTGGTTGTAGACGAGCCTCAATAAGACATCAGCTCTTCTTTCTTCATGAACGCCTGAGAAAATACTTTCTTCCTCGCAGTATCAGATACAGACCGCCGCTAGATCATCCTCAAGTGTGAACTGCTGCTCGACAATTCGAGAGGCGTATGATACCGTTATTGATCGATAAACGCGCAATCTTCTCAGCAAATATGAGAGAAGTATGAACGAACATCGGTCTAGCTGCCTTCAAGTCGTTGGACAAGAATTAACAGAACAACTAGACACTGCAATAGAAGCTCGGGTAGCAAACGTCAAAGCAAAGAAACTTAATGCACTTTTCGAGAAGTTACTAAAATTGACGGCTGGATTAGAAGTTTTTCTAACCGACCAATCAACGATGCAAAACAGCAACTCCACATCAATTGATTAAACTACAACTACAGAGATGCAACAGCTGCCGACCTTTTAGCAGCATTTGAAAGCGCCCTACAATCCAATGAGACTGGGAAGCAAATAAAGCACGCAATTGTTCCTGCTATAACGCATAACAAGCAATAAAACACCTTAACCATACACGAAAAAGAAGCAATGAATACCTTGAAGTCTGCCGCAGCAATCATTATCCTACCGGCTGACTAGGGACGAATGACTGTCAAAATGGATAGCAAGGATTAACTTGAGAAAGCCACGGGCCTCTTGAAAGACACAACCTAGAAGTGCATCGATCCTGATCCAACTTCACAGCTGACAAACAAAGTAAACAGAAACTTGAAGCAATTTCAGGAACTGAAGCAAATCACGAAAGAAGTGTGCGACAGGATGAGAGCCCGCGCCTCAAACATCGCACAATTCTACAAACACCCAAAGCTGCATAACGATGATGCACCGTGGCGGCCTATCAAGACTCTCCCGGAAATACCAATCCACAACCTGGCGAAAGAAATGTGGAGACGCCTCAAACATTTGACCTGTGGATCGCAATATTCCATAACCAATTCCCAGCAGTTTCTGTAAAAATCAAAGACCTGCTAACAGATAATGATGAAACAATGATTTCATTCAGCCTAACTGCGCTCTTCACGTCTGTTAACTTGCGGATAGCAATAGCGGTCATCACAGAACGGCTGAACGACAGTGAATAACAAATCGGAAAAATGACGACCGTAACTATATGCAAACTACTCCACTTGTGTCTGTCGACCTACTTCTCATTCAATGGAAAGATTTATGAGCAACTAAAAGGTGCACCAATGGGATCACCTGTGTCAGGGCTCATCCTAGAGATGGTTTTGCAGAAATTGTAGGAGGATGTACTACCACTCATCAATCCGAAACTGCGGGTTCGGTATGTTGACGCCACTTTTGTGATAAGCAGGCGCAACCTAATAACAGTCGCACAACAGCTATGGAAGGCATCCAATTTAAAATGGAACCGGGGAAGTAAAGCCAGCTTTCTTGCTTGGACGTATTAGTAACAAGAATCATGGAAGGTGAGCTGAAGAAAAGGCACACACACAGACCAAATTCTGAACTTTTACAGCAACCACCCCAAATGCCACAAAGTAAGCTGTGTGCGGACACTGGTTCGCAGAGTGCAAACACACTGCAGTACCATAGTAGCAAAATAACATGAAGAAAAGCATTTATTTGAATGTTTACAACTCAACGGATACCCACGAAGCTTCATCCGAAGGTGTCTGAGTCACACCAACGTAAACAGGCAGCCTTAAACAACAACAGCAGCACCAGCTACAGCAACGACGGAGCGCCGGGTTGTTCTGCCTCTTAGGAAGGACATATCAGAAATGACAGCCAGACTATTCAAACAGCATCTTCTCATACCAATTGCCACGTTGAGAAAAACTTTTACAAATCCAAAAGAAAAACTTCAGGCGCATGAACAACGCATTGTGGTATACAAAGTATGTTGCCGCAATTGTGAAAGGGATTGTGTCGGCCAGACTAGTAGCAAACTGGTAACAAGGATACAAGAACATAAAAGAGCCTGTGTATAACATTATACATTGTGTCGAGTTTCATTACACGTAGATGAAGAAGGAAATAGGTTCGGTTGGAGCAAAACAGATGTCCTGGCACGGGGTAAAACAAGAAAAGAAAGGGAATTCCTGAAAGCTTGGTTCGCAACGAAAAACTCAATCAATGTGCGCGTCGACATTGAAACAATATGCCGACCACTTCGACAGAAAGAAATAAAGAACATTTTGTCCCGCGGTTTAAGGCAGAACAACTTGGGCGCCGACTACAGTCTTGGGGAAAGTGGGTTGAGAGCAAGGGAAGCAAATCGAGACTGCCACTTTCTAAAGTCACCTGCAGGTCGATCACGGATGGACGATTCATTCCATACGATTGCATGCCACATTTCATTGCAGTGAGAATACCAGCTCGCAAAGTGGTGAAACGTTTGCAACAAAACCGCCAAAGTCGGAGAACAAATGAACAATAGAAACGTCGTTATCCATTGTTTGACCACGAAACTGCGACAGCTTTTGCAATTAAAGCTAAGAAAGACAAGTTCACTGTCAAGGTATGTTCAAGTAGCCTTTCGCCAACTTTTGCGTTGAGGAATCACCAACCTTCTAGCGTCTGCAGATCGTTCTTAGCACTTGCTGCGTGTGTTTAAAGTTTTAAAGCTTCAAATATTTTTCATAAGGTCTAGGGTGATTAGAGTGGTAAAATATGATATGCTCCTTTATTGTCGCTTCTGCGTCAACCCATCCTGCGACAGGAAATCTGATAGCCGGACAGATAAAATAATAGCGTTATGAATGTCATGCTGGATTGACTCTAAAAACCGGTTAGGTCCCAGATGCTGTCGAATGAGGTGTAAACCAGACATGGATCCTTCCAATTGGGTTATGTCACAGTGGGTGTATACAATGAAATATGATACACCACACTAGCATTGACCGCTGAGTTCCGTTAGACCAACTTAAATAGTAAAAACAATAATGTGCCTGTTGGGAAGACAGTTTGGGAAAAGAGCAACTTTTATCAACTACCCATACAATTTAAATGTCCAATGACTTACAAAGTTGGCGAATCCGCTGGTGGTTGAGTTGCTACAAGCAACTTCTATTGAGGCCTCGGTTCACTTGAGATGGACCTCGGTCATTCCGGTCATTCCTCGGACCTTGCGGATTCGCCAAGTCCAACTTTGCATTCGTTTCCGCTGGACCAAGCGTTGCTCACGGACCTCAGTGGCATAGTGCTTATGGCGTCAACCGTGAGCCACTAGGCTCTGAGTTCCAGCCCAACTCAGGCTATCTCCAACTGATGAGTCCCAACCAGGACGAAACCGCGGTCTTTGCGTGCCAGTGTTGGGATGAGCAACACTATAATTTCCATTTTACTTGCGGTCCAATGACTTATTTTGATCTATATAATGACCTTGCCAATTACACTCGGCCAGTAGAGAATGCCCCGCTTTGAAGTGTTGAGCATGAAAGGCTACTGCATAATGGGAAGCTCTGTTCTTGTTCTAGTTTTCTTAATTGCGGAAGATAGAACACCTTTGGTAAGCTTAGTGCTAAGAATGTCCCTGATTAAAAGACAGAATGCATTCCACTAGTGCTTCGCAAAAAACGGAACGTTTGCAACCCAACTGTCAAATGCACCAAACCCATGAGATTCTGTATCCAAGACCCTGCCGAATTCTTCTGACATTTTTGCAATCATCATAATGCTATATGTCAACGGAACAGTCGCGTTGGTTTTGTTCTTAAATAATAGATAAAGCTTTGTAGGCGATATGCATGATAATATCTCATAATTTTGGTGGACACGAGTTAAAACCGATTGATACAGTCCCGACCACTTTTCTAAGTTGCAATCCACACAGCTGATGCGATAGAAGAACCAATTTTAACGGCTTTAAAAAAATCACACACACAATTGGCTTCATTGTCACATTTAGTAGCTGCTTTTTGAGGAAATAAGCAACTCTGTTAAACCATTGCTACTGTTGTCAAGTTAACTAAACTCAGCATCTCCTTTGTGACTTCAAATGGTACATTTTTAACAGTTTACGTTATCAATTACGAATGTTCTAAATTGACACCAAACTGAAATTTTTTTACATAGGTAGGCATAAAATGAAAAGGGTGCACTTTGATCGCTCGTGTTAACGGTCAGGTCTTCTAGAGCAACGGCTGCACCATAGTGAATAGTATCCTGGTGATTTGTATCCAGTCAAGGAAGCAAAGTTTTATTAGAATATTTTACACTTGGTTTCCGTTGACTTAAATGTTCGAGTCCAAAAAATAGATGGGGGATATTGCGCAGTATCTCAGCTCTTTTGTTCAAAAGATCCTAGTGACTGGAAATCGTTTGAACAAAGAATCTGTCGGACCATTCTTGCCCAGCCGATATAAGCACGGTAATTAAGGTAAATTGATGTTCAGGAAAAAGGCAAGAGCCGTTTTAATGGCCTTGCCAACCGCAAGCGTCTGCGTTTTGTGGACGATTAACTGTTTTCCTTCATTTTGTAGAAGCCTGTTTGATTTTTGAAGAATAAAAACATTATCGTTGGCTGATAAAATTTATCAAATTGCAGTTCCGTTAACTGGTATTCCAAATGGTATGCAAGCGCTTCCATTATTGCGATTCGGATGGAACCAAGGCAAATTTACGCTCAAAATACGTGGGTACACGGCAATAAAGGTAAGCATCGAAAAAGCAATGAGATCAGACAGCAGGATTTAAAACTTATTCTCTCTCACTTTACGATGCCAAGATGATTATGAGACTTTTCAAATTTGCTTCATCGGAACTGGTGACTTTGGCGGAATGTGATGGACAATGCGAGAGGGACATGTGAACATTACTGGCTTCTTTCGTTGCATAACCGTTGCTAAATACATACAACGCCTCAGAGATACCAAATTCATATCTATTCCGATTTACTTGTTAGATCTCAGTACACCAGCAGTTTTGGTGCACCGTGTGCAGGACATATGGACAGACCTCTTTCGAGGCGGATACAGAGCATTACCCTACCTCACTGTGGCACGGCACTGTCAAGACGGTCTGCAGCTCAACTCTTGGGTACCTGTAAGTATCAGACATCGTATCCAGACAAGGGACTCATTTAGGGCGCGCTACATGACTCAGGAAGCGTGTGCTGGCCATTGTGATCAAAAGCTGCAGCCAGAATTGTGCAAACAGAAAGCGATTATGCAAAGCATTATCTTCCCATGACCATAGACCAATCAGCTGACTTTTGACTCATCGATCTATTGTGGCTGTACGTTCAATGCTGCCCACTGATGGCGCCATCGCAAAAACTTGACATAGCATGGCTGTGTGTACGCTAGCACTAGTTTAGTATACTGCAATAATGTAAGTAATAATTACAGTTGCCAAGCGATTTCCTCGCAACTATGCTTGCATATCAGAAGCAAAAGACGGTTATGCATAGCATAGCGTATTACTATAGAGTACGAGCCGGAAGACTGCAGTATTGATCAAAAACCAATGAGCCCACCTATATCATCATTGGTACATATGGTGTACTTTTCATGTAGTGTTTGTCCGTACAGTTCCTTTATTATCTGGTCTACAGGGATGGCAGAAAGCTAAGACTACATTATGTTGCAAAGCAACGAGAAACGGAGACACGGTTGAGGCCGAGCAAAACATTTGTTCAGGAATCACTTCATTTATATCTCACACGGAGTGCTCTGTACAGAGGGGAGAAGGTATAATAACTGTTCAAAGAAAGACTGCGAAATGTACTAGCTAGTGTACATCCGAAGCATTTGGTGGCAACCTATCTGGAGAAAGGTTTTAATCCACGCCTAAGTCCAAAACGGGTTGGATGCTGACAGTCGGTGATCCAGGTAGAGATCTTTTAGAGGTCCTTCGCACGGCACTCAATAAAAAGTAAACCAGCTTAGTTTTACGAAGTGACAAATACTTTCAAAGAAACTGTTGCATTTAAACCATTTCCTTTCTATAGACTGTAAATTTCAGATCGCACGTACATAGGCCAAACCATGAGAGAATTGCGCACGAGAATTGCGCGACACAGGCAACGTATGTCAAGGCCGCCAAGGAACGAGCTTGTACGTAGAGTCCTGCTTAGTCATTCGGCACTCCTGGTGTATGTACTAAACTTTGAAACTGTCGAGATTGGCATGAGTGATATGCCATTCATTCCACAAGTGCTAACTACTGGCACGGTGAAAACCAATACATCTGACAACTGCATGCTTGTGGTAAGTGGACTGGGGTCGCTGTGTAATTGGAGTACATTCTTAACCAGGCTATTTTGATCAGCGTCGACTCATGACCCGAAATTGAGATTATTTATCAACTACAAACTCAGTACCAAGAGAATGGGTATCAACGCAATTTTCTCTGTCATTTGACCAATTTCCACTCCGCGGATTACCCAGAACAATAGCTCGATACACGTGTGTAGTGATCCTCTGACTGACACAATCTTTGCTCGGAACACATTGGTAACCATGTGCTTCTCTATTGTGAGCTATACCAAATTTCCTTGTCTGGTCTTTCAAACACATAACATGTGGACTAAGGCAGCCTACGGAAACTAGACCTGCTATGTAGACAACAAATACTGTAATTAAGTTATTTGACGACATTTATTCCAGACCTTATCATTTAAACTAGCTAATAGTGCTTCCATAGAAAAGCGATACTCCTTTCCTATTCAACTTGCTTTTTGCACCTGGGCATGATCTGTCACATTTCAGTCGATTTCGAAACTACAAACAAACACACGCGCTGCTGCGAAGTAGGCAACCAAAACATCTAAAAATAACTATGACATTAAGTTTTCCGACTCTGTATCGGTGTAGCAGACAACCGATCTTACCCGTCAGTTTGAGATCTCAGTGTTTCTCGACGTTGAACGCACTGCTGATGAGGCGTGTTGGATGTTGTTCGACTGGCTGACTGTACGCAAATCTATAACGAATTCGTCCTCCTGGGATGTTTTCGCATACGATATTCTCTTGTGGGTGGTATGGTTTCCTTATAAACAATGAACAATGAAGTTATACGGGTTAAAAAGGACTGCTTTACAAGTCTTGTTAAGTAGTTTGCTGAGGTTACCGAAAAAACACTAACAACAATGTTACTGCTTAAGTATGAAACGTAGGACGTTGGTTCCGCTGTATTTATGCAGGCTGCGTAAATTCACAGCATCCACAGTTAAGAACAAGTAAATCCAAGATAAAATCCAGGAGTAGATTGGAGACATAGTGCTAAGTAACAAAGTGTAACTGGGTGAATGCGCAATCCAACCATCTTTTAAATATTTTCACTGTCGGTGCAGAAATGACCGATTCAGCAAGATTATTGCAGGGTAAGATAGACAAATATAAAAGAACTTGCTGCAGCACTTCAGACGGCTATACGGTTCTGCGAGTTTCAATGATTGACCTCTCAGGATTTATTGCCACTGAATGCAGCAGGAGCAGCACAGTAATGGTCGTGAGGTAAGTAGGCCTTTACCAGATCGACGGCACTTCGAAAGCAACACAATTTTCTATTTACGTTGTTCTGCACCTCGAAGAAAAATGAAAGCGCTTGCAAAAAGGCGGGTTTTATGGAGTTTTTGAGCAATGGTGAATATTCAGTAAAAACAACATTGCTACGCTGAAACATTAAAACCTGAAAAGGAATTATCAAGCACAGCATTTATGAAGACCTACATAAAGTTCTAAACCCAAGAACTTCAACACCAACTTGAAACAGCAGCGGGCTAGCTTTACGAAAGATGAGAAAAAGATGTCGCTTCCGTTACTGTAATCCAAGTAATCAGTCGACTTATCTCCGTTACTGGGAAAATGTACACTAAAATGGACACTGTATGGTAAATTATTGTCATAACGGTTAACATTTGGATTAAAAACTTATCTTCATTTAACTATGAACAACGTAATTTTAAAACTACGGTTCAGGACCACATCATTACGGGGTGAAATGTTAGATTGATAATAACGATAAGATTATTGGTTCTACAGGTTAGCCTTTGCTGAGGAGATTACCGCCCAACCAACTGATCCTAATTTAAATTAAAAATTAAGTCAAACTCAGCATTGATTTGTAGGAAGACGTCAAACTGTTTCTTTAGAATACTGAGATTATGGAAATCATAGTCGTCCAGTGAAAATTTAGTTCATTTCTTAGATACGAAATGCTGAGAAACGCAATCAACTTTGAGTTTGTACCTACCGTGGTTAACACTGACAGCCAGCTAGAATTAATGGCAAAATAATTTCACGAAGAATTTCGTGGTCCCATATTTGGAACATCACCTTGCAGTGCGCTCAGCACCAATCACTGCTGTTATCCAGGCAGAAACAAGTTTACAGATATAATTTGAAATATGTTTTCGGATTCTATACTTAAAACTAAGTATCTTAACATGTGGGGCACCTGATTGCTTTTACTAACTCAGCGCACAGTTAAAGACTTCAAGACATTAGTCACAGACTATGAGAATGCTCGCTAGTACCCATGTTTGTGAACGGTTATGTTGTTAAAGTATTCCACAACAGCTTCTCAGAGAACTACGTTGACTGGACAAATGCTTCATCGTTTATCAAGGTAGGTACTACCCAGCCATTCTAGTGAGAATAGTAACGCTTGTCGTTGTTAAAAGTATCAAGCCTCAGAACCAAACTTTACAAATGGTTTACTAAGCTGAAGTACTACCTATTCGTGCTTGTTTTTGTTGTTTGTCAACAGTGTGTCGCTCGTGCATACAATTATTTGCTACTGTTTAAAATTTCGCTTTTTTCTCTACCTCACTACATTACTTCGATGCTAAACTATTTGTATGCTTGGCTCACTATAATAAGCTGAAGAATTACACGACATTGTGTACTATTCAGACACTTGTACTGAATGAGCTCAACTGGTTTTTGTATGTTTTGCATATTTTGTAGATCATTTCATTGTGGTACATGATACCAGTCTCATAGACTGATAGAGAGTAACCGAAAGGAGAATTAATTCGGAAATCGGAATATGGGTGATAACCATGGTGTACACGGATGACATGCACAGATTTGTTTATCGTAAGATTTTTTACTTACTAAATGGGAATGGTGAGGTGAGCTAAGACGTCACTTTGTTCCTTCAGATCAACTCAAATGTTTGACGTTTGAGCTTAGCTGCATTAAACGAAGTTCATAATCATCTTTCTGACCACAGATTTTATTTGAAGTAAACAAAATTGGTAAGCTCTCTAAAACACAATGCTACAGGTATGCCCAGTATTATTGTGGAGGTTCGTCCTGCAATATCGCTTTTTAAATTTTATCCTGAACAGAAGCAAACGAATTATGTTTATTTGCTAGTTCTGCCTCAACTAGCGCAGATGGATTGTGAAACCTGAGAAGATATGCAGCAAGAAGCAGAAACTAGTTTGACGTTGCCAGAGTCTATAGAAATTCAAACAGCCATTTATAACTACCTACGGATAGAGTGGAATCATTAATGAAGTGAGAAGTTAGAATTAACCTTGATTTTATGCAGATTCGGGTTCAGATTCATATGGACTGGAACGATAAGAAAATCCCTTGAGTGTTCCTTCTTGAGCGGATCGTTGAGCCAGGAAAGGTTGACGTGCCAGGAGGTCTTGATAGATCTAANNNNGGGGGTCTCCAGGATCTGATACACCATTATGAGCTCGTTGCATAGACACCGATAAAATCACTGTACACTTTTGGAGCATTCAGCCTGAGTGCGTGCGGAAAGCGAGACAAACCTTTTACTTTCTTCGTCGCCCTGCGTTGTGCAGTACCTACTGCGGCCAGTTGGTGCTTCTGCTAATCCCGCCACGCTTGGGTGGTGTTTGCCACGTGCGTCTTCGATTACACGCCATGGATTTTCGAAAAGTATGGAGCGTCACATTTTCCCGATGCCGTACGCAGAAAGTGGTAATTCTGAACAGGTTGCCTTCACGCCTGAAATAGCCAATGTCATTCTAAACAAGCAGCCAGTGCTCGGTGTAGAAATTTGGACCCTGTAAGGTAGTCGTGGGTGTCTTAATGGCGCATGCTGCGAATTTTATACTTGGAGCTTGTTCTCGGTGGAACATGTATAAACTCTATCCACAGCAGGTTACTGTCACATGTGATCCTCTATTTTGATATCACGATGTATCTTTAGATCATCGGCGACGGTACAAAATTTGAAGCAGGTGTAGATGCTCCTATCCATACGATCACCCAGGATATTTTATGACAGTGTTTATCACGTGGTAGTGGCACGGGGAAACATCAAACCAGTATAAACCTTGTTCTTAACCAAATATTTCAAAAGTCCAAGAACGCTGAGCGACATGCTGTAAGAAAACGGCTTCATTCTTTATAAAGTCCAGATATAGATATTGCTTTTGCGGCTGAATTACCAGTAGTGCAGTATTTGCACAGTATTAAAAACCCAGAGACGTGTCGCGTTTCTCTGTAAAACCTTATACCATCAACTGTCTTTAATCGCCGTCCGCATACGGTGGTGTATACTCTCAATAGAGGTTCATCAATACTGTAATTAACTTTCTCATACATGTTTGATTGACCCAAGTAACTTGTAAGCGTTTAATGGTAGCAATTTTTGCCAAATCACCTTCCATAACCTTCTACTATTTCGTAATCAGATTGAGACTACAGTCGTCTCCAGACTATCCAAATGTTCACGTTTGCCGCTGTTTCGGCAAGTGCGACTTAATCTTTGATCGGTAACACATTGAAGTTACACATAGGAATAGTTTGCTCTGTTGATTGCGAACATGGATTCTTACATTTTCATGTGGCATTTTAGCATGTATTTAGCCATTTATAATAGTTCCTCGGTTGACAGACTGGCGACTGTCATTTCCATTAACTGAGATAACACACTAGGCCATTACACTAGGAGGATGTCTATTGGTAGAAATCGTATACTTTACGTCCTATTGCGTAGCACATAGCCTAAGTACATCAGTATTTTTGTAATAAACTGCTGAAAATTTGATTTATCGAAGCGAACCAAGTAACCCCATCTCAAGTTATGCGATGCATATCTAATTTAGCAAAATGTAATCGTTTATCCCTCATGAATGATGTCAATTTCGGTATTCTGGCAGCTGTACAATAAGTCAGTATAAAATCAATCATTTGCGCAAAATAATACGGTCAGTTCACCGATATTTGTGCACTTTTATTCAGCTAGCTTGTAATTTTTGAGCAAACTTTCTAAAGAATGATCATCTCTGCTGCGTGCTTTGCTTGGGTGATCGTTCCTTTTGTGGTCGTCATTAGTTATGTGGCGTTGAAGATGTTTTACTAATTCCGCAGTTATTACTGATTCCCTTTACCGACATACTTCCTTGGGCGAGTTCATTAACTTATCCAGCTTAGTTTAACTGTGTGGCGAACTTTTACTCAATTTTAAGACCCAGTTTTTCCAAAAGTGAAATCCTGTGGCAGTTAAACACGAGTGACTAAAGTTTAAAGTCACTCTGGGAAACAGCGGCATTTATTACGAACAAAAACGCCACTGATCCAAGCATAATAAAAGATTTATTTTCCTTAAATCCCCCAACTTTATATAGTAAATAAATTAATAAGTTGTATGTTTGTCGACCAGTCGAGAACCTGTTTCTAGAAGGGACAAATCAAAAAACTGACCAACTTTTATGCTATTGCATAAGTAGTTAAAGTCTGTGAGCACACGTCAAGTTTATTTAACACAAACTGATCCAATTTGTTTGCTTGTTCTTTGACCTGTAGAAGTGCCATTATTCTTTCTGAAACACATGACAGATATTCAGACCGAGAAGAAAAGCAATTACAGGAGCTGTGGGTCAAAAAGTTATATCCAGGTTTTCATTTGGCCCGGACACAAGTGTTTTCGTAATTCTGTCAGGCGCCATCGATACCATTCTCTAAAGCATTACCCAGAGATTGTGATATCCCAAAAGTATTTAGCGCATGTTGGATATTTAAATTTTTTTAATAGCAGACTCCAACGCGCAAAGTGTTTAACACGTCCTGATATCACTTTGAATTCTTTTCCAAATATTTCGGTAGTGGATTAAGGATTAAGATTATCTGATTCTTGTAATAAAATTGGAGTCCTTGCTTTGGTTTCCTTGTTGCTTGTTGTTTGCACACTGTTCATGAACACTTGAAAACGCTTATCCGAACTGTGTACTGTGTACTGATTTTCCTGTAAATATAGCATAGATTTAGTTTCGTTCTGCAAAGGCAGACTGTTCTAAGTGCATACTATCACAAATTCCTCTGTCTGGCAGTCTCGATGGGTAACCATATAGCTTTTTTGTCATGATGTGCTCTATGCTCTCAAGAGCACGTTGGCCATCTTTTCGCAGATTCGATTAGGCCACGATTACTAAAATCAGTTAGGGGATTCCGTGAGGTAAAATGATAGCATAGTTATCTGATGGTAATCATGCCCTTCGAAACATGAAAGTCACAATGTTCAGAAGAATTGAAAGGAATTGAATATCGAACGCTCAAGTCGTGAATTACTCTGCATTGCGAGACGTATATGTCTTGCAGTAAAGACTGTCTGACGGTGCTCGATAGAACATTACACCTTTCCTAGACGAGTGACATCGGCTGCAGTTGGCATCAGGGCTCAAGTGCAGGTAAGTCACCCTGAATGCGACATACGGTATCCTGGATATTTGCAAGTCCTTGTGAGTAAACAACGTTTATGTCGTCAGCAAACAGAAACGTAGCAACATTTTTTTAGCTGGGATAAATCGTTATCATATAGGGGAAAAGATATAGATCACAAATACTCCTTGAATTATTCCACTGGTGACTGCATTCGGCTTAGAGAAATGGTCACCAATACGCACAACGTGTCGTCCACAATTTAGATTTGAGGACAAAGCAGAAAAAGTTGGATTCACCACGCTTATTTACCTGCATCCTCTTGAGTAATCTCCGATGATGCAGTTCATCAAAGGCCTTTTGCATGCACATCAACTGGGCTATGACGTTGTTTACGGCAGTCATTCTGTGGTTTAAGAAGACCGTCTGGCAAGGTGTGCAGGATTGGCTTTGTATAAAATCTTGCTACTACTTTCCAATGATGTTTGCTTTGTTTAAGCAGATAATTAGTTAATCTCTCAATATTTTTCCATTATTCTGGATATGATAGTAGAATGATAGATGGGACGAAAGTTTTTAGCCTCCGGCGGCTTCGTTGTTGTGCCTCGAGATAAGAAGAGAAGACAATGTAGGTGTTTCGGTGTTGCTTATCCCAACGCTCTAGTTGGATGGCTTTGTTCCTCTAAAGACAATTATCCTCCAAGCTTCTCATTCTACCTGTTATTTTTGCAAAGACAGTGTTATTATTGCAAAACTTAAGTGATCAGTAAGCGCAGCTATATCCGAACAATTGAGCTGCCTACCACAAATCTGAATTCCTCAGCCCAAATTTTACATGCCCTCAGCCATTGGTTCTTTAATTAACAATCCTTATATATGCACTTAACCATTGATCGTTTTGCGTTACTCGGAAGCTGCATGATGTGGCTTTATACAACGGGATGACTAGTCTACCGCCAGTCGAATTGGATTCGAAGGAACACCCAGATGACCAACCATATACCATCTGTTGTGACTAATTTGCGCTGACGAAGATGAATGTGATTAACGGAGGATAATTCGCAGCGGATTTTAAGTCAGATAGCCCTGCACAAACTCGAAAATGCACCATGCAGCCATTTCCTTCCATTCGTTATCGGTAGTGGTGCGAATCCTTCAGACCCATGAAGAATGGAGTTCATCAAATCTCGACGATAGCGGTTTGTGCCACTAGCCAGTAGTTTAAGTCCGTAGGCCATGAAGAAGTGTGTCAGACAGTCATGATTTACCTGCTGAATACTTTGTACCGCTAAACATCCTCTACTGTCACGTAAGTTACAAGTGTTTCTGTGAAAAGCGCTGTTCACAGTACGTCACTTCTTCGACAAACATAAGTTGGAATCTATATGGATTGATAATTTGTTATACTCATCACGGTTCACCGCCTTTCCGTTTGGCTTAGTGGCCTAAACTGCTGGATAGTGGCCCAAGTCGCTACTACCAAGCGCTTACGGGCTCAATTCCCCATGGAACTGAAGGATTCGCACCATTAACATGTCCCAGTAGAACGAAATGGCCGCCGCGTAGCTTTCAGATCCTGTGCGACACGATCTGACTTGCAAGCTATTACAAAGTATTCTCATTAATAATCTCCTACTCATGTGAAAATAGGTTTATTGGATACAGCTGTGGCGGTATTACCTTTATGCCACCTGGTTGTTTGCTTTCTCTGAGCAACCGGAAAGAGAACTTCTATTGTCGTGGCCCAACGTTTAAAGCTAGTTACGCACTATTCAGCTTATCATATCAAAGTAAATGATGATTCCTTTTGGGGAAAGCTTCGGCTACTGAATAGCTTTTCGGAGTTCACGCGGTCAATAGGGCATCGAAATCAAGAACTAGTTATGTGAGGCCTGGTGGCTAACGTGGTATGGTAAAACTTCAAAACTATGCGTCAACACAACTAACTGAATTAAACAAACGTGTTCGCTGTACACATAAACAAAAAGCCTAACGCATCCCTCACCGAAAGTGGCCATAACTTTAGAAAGATTAAAATAACATGTTAAAACCATTCTGGATCGTACCCAGTACGCCACCATGCAAATAAAACGGGGCCCTGAAAAGGCATACTCGACTACTTGTTGACTAGGTTCTATTCAAATAAATTTGTCGTTGAGAGAATTTTTAACCACTACCCGACTCTTACTTACGGTCTAAAGCGTCTGTTCAGTATCGACTTGCTAGTTTGGCATTTGAGTACACAATAATGTTTGTAAGTAGTAAGGGGATTTATTAGGTTTTGTGCAAATTCGTCGCAGTTAGACACAAGCAGATAGACACCACACGTCCAGGAAAGCGCTAGACGGCCTTTTCATCCTATTGGAACTCTTGAGTAGCGCGCTTGCAAAGGAAGTCTTTGCTCTGGGGGCCATCCCTGTCCTCTTCACATTCATAACATGCAAGACAGTGGCGGATGAGTCGCGCTTTATCGCAGTTAGCTATCAGTCCTGACGGTCCGCTGCCGTGGCTTATGGCTCAGTGACATAAGTCGCTGACTCGCAAGAGTAAGGTCGTCGGTTCGAAGTTGGCAGGATTCGGCGGGTGCGCGCTACTTACGAGTCCCAATAGGACGAAACGACCGTCTAGCGCTTTCCTGACTGTATGGTGGCTGTCTTGCTGTGTTTAACTGCGACGAATCTACACAAAAACACAATAATGTTCCACATGGATTTAGTTCAAAGCCTGGTCCTTCCCTCTGCAATATTTTACTTGGTAAATGTTCTGTGGAACATTGAAATGTGTCGATTTACATCCGCATAACTAGGCACTTTACCTTATGCAAATCGGTAGGCGGCTTAACTTATGTCCTAGCAGATCACGATGCACTTCAGCGATATCTGGACAGAGCGTATGGGTGGTCACTCCACAATCTGCTCCAGTTCAATTCGGGGAAGCATAAGGTGGTTCACATTCGCTACCAGCCGAACATCACATACAAGCTCGGAGACCATGCCCTGCAAACAGTCACCCAGAAGCGTGACCTTGGAGTGCTAGTCCAGACTGATTTGGGCTGCTCAGCGCAAGCTGAGAAGGCGTCAAATACTGGAAACCAACAGCCTGGCATGCTGTGGATGACATTTGCTCGGTTTGATCCCTCTGTCTGTTCTCACTTGCTTAACACTTGTGGCATACACGATCCAGATGTGACAGCCCTGACACAAACAAGACCTTGAAGCGTTTGTGACTCCACAGCGACGAGCTGCGAAGCAGGTCAAAGGGTTGTTCAACCTTCCTTATCAACTTAGAGTGAGGACGCTAAAATTATACAGTGGCCGGTACCGACGCCTACATGACGAGCTTATTATGGGCTACCAGATTCTAAGGAACCCCAACCACGTCTGCCGTCACCTACTACAACTGAACCACAACACGAATTTGGGGGGGGCCACCACTTCAAGTTGTCCACGCAGTACAGTCGGTTAGAATGTCGATAGCACTTTTACTCACTTCGTGTGTGTCAGCTTCAGAAAGCCCTCCCAAATTACATTCTTTCCGTCCCCACTTTACTTGTGTTTAACCAACGCCTTGATGTTGCGCTAACCCATCAACACTAGGAGATATAGCCTGTGTTTCTCGACAGAAAATATAATGCGACGAACGTTGCGCAATCAGAATTCATCTAAGCAACTTTGGTTGGCTCTTTCTGCGTGCCTCTGTTTTAACACTGTGGTGGGTCCACAAATCCATTTTCATTGTATCCCTTTGTTTACTAATCAGCATATTGTGGTTCTGATTTTGGCCATCCTGCGGGACTCGCTAAGCATCCGCCTTTTTGTCTGCAATATTCCGTTCTTCCATTGTTTCCATTGTTTCATAAAGTACAGCTATCTTAATTTGGCAAAAGGCTATGGAAATTGAGCAGCCTGGAATTTCAATGCAATTCCATTTTGTTCTCATCCGAAGGTTGGTGATGCTCGGGAGGTTGATCTTGTGGATCTCTCCTGATATACTCTCCTCTAGAACTTCCTATGCTATTTATAGGCTGATCTAAGCTCCTCATTAGTGTATAAAGACTTTGATCATAACGTACATGACTGCAGTGCACCTCTGTGTTACGGAACAGAGCTACGAATGCGTACATTAAACATATACTGCATCCGGTTGAACCAGGCTCGACTTCACCTTGACTCTGCCTTTTCTAATATATGGACACAAACTGAACTAGGAAAAAAGCTGATGGAATGTGCAAAAAAACATAAAAGTTGTCAGTTCCTAGATGTTTGTGACATTCCGTTACCCAGTGTTTGTCTGATAACGTCCAGTTCTGAATGTACTTTAAGCACCCCTGAGGGACATGCAACGTGCATTCCACTAACATACGAACCGCGGGAACAAAATGATACAATCGCATAGGTGTAAGATAGCTGAAGCTGAAAATTTTGACAGACTTGATACCAATGACACTGTCTTCCAACCATTTGGTGATTGCTTAAATTTAGATCCATCAAAAAAGTTTGAGGAAAAAGTGACAACTGACCTACTATCTGCAAGTGTGCAAATATATATAGTTTTTCATCATTAAGCCAAAGACAACATATTGAGAAAGTAGAAAATGAAGATGTCAGAGTGATAATGAGGGGCGTGCCTTGCTCATGCGTAAGCTGCCCAGACGACAGCTAGTCCCAGTAAAACCAAGGTCTTAACTATTCGTTTATGCACAAACAACTTGGCAATGAAGGATAAAACGCGTTATATCGCAGTTATCTAGTAAATCGTGACGGTCCCCAACTGTCCTCCGCGCCCCGGTGGCATAAGCTGTTGACTGGCGTTACAAACAGCTGGTGGTCATGGGTTCGCATCCTGATGGATCCGATGAGTGCACACTACTGATGAGCCCCAACGGGCTGAAAATAGAGTCCAGTGCTTCTTCGGGAATGTGGAGTACTAATTCACTTCGAAACTGATGCGACAACTCTCAATTAATTACATCAAATTTCCCTACTTTTTAATTCATCAACAGGGGATTGTTTAGATGGATCGCGAACGACTCCGCCAGCACGAAGTTTCGGCATCTAATACGTTTGGAATGGACACCCTTCACATGGTAGATCGGGCGAAAGCTCATGACGAAAACGACGGGACAAATGGTTTGTACTAGGCGTGCGAGTATTTCGGTGGTGCGTGGCTCATTGATTCCTCGATTTAGCTTACTAGGGTGATGCTCGGGGCAACACGTAACATGGTACGCATATAAGGTGACATTCAACGTCAGCTTATCCTTTAGCTGGAAGTGAAGATTATGCGTAACTATACGGTGCCATTGGTTAATGACAACCACTGTTACTCTTTTGTTAAAGTGTTCGGAACTGCCGTCTCCCTTGAACGAAAACGATACATATACAACTTTCCTTCCAATAGGGAGGCTCTGGAGACCACGCAGTCAGTACGCATATTCCTGTCAGTGAATGTCTCGGGATAGCCGTTATTAAGGAAAAGTTCTTACGGCGATTCGCTCTACTTCAATTGTATTCTCAGAGCATATATTCGTCGCGTCACAAAGCTATTGAATCAAGCATACTGACCAGTATACGTTGCTTTTCTCTGGATTCTATGCTACAATGCGCCAACTGGTCGAGGTGACATCGAAACATACAAAAAAGTCTATTTGAATGATTGCATAGAAAACGGAATGTTTCTTTGATCACGGTTGAATTTTCTGGGTGAACGTTTCACACCCATTATGCTCATTTAGACACTTTCATTTGCCAGTTTTCAATCCATACTTTCACACATTTACTAAATATGATTTCTGGTAGTTGTGTAGTTTAAGAGGCCTGGTATGCTTCAAGATAATGTACTGCGTAGGTGTTGATTTACGTGTGTGAATACATTGGACGCAGTTTTTTAACAATTATCACAACTGGAAACCGTACTGCTGCAAATATCCGGCTTTGGAAAGCTAGCTGTTCCATTTGCTTGCGATTTTTTTTGCGGCGCATACTCAAAAGAGCTGGGAAGAACACGGGAGATCAGTACATACGACGGTGTAATACACATGCCATGGGAAACCGTGTACTCGAACAATATGGTCATAGTGAAGTGCACGACTACTGAGTAGAATGGCCAAACGGGCCTTCGCGATGAACTCAGCGGATAACGGCTCAACGCGTACGAAGTGAGCTTAGTGCACAATTCGACCAGCCACGCAAATGGATGACGCTAAAGTTTTGGGCCTGTACTACACCGTCACGGCTAGCTGAATCGATAGCACATAGGGGAGCGTTGAATCAAATGACACCACCATTGAAGTGCGCAGATGAGTCCCACTGTGCTATGTTCCAAATGCATATGTTCGTTTCATAATACACAAAAAGTTTGCACTGCGCGGCATTCACATTAGGGTGGTAGTCCCCTGACATTGGTGAAAGGTTCGGTCATATGAAGGAAGCAAGATTGCTGCTCATTGTCAAGCCCAGGTATCTCATGGGCATAGAGCGGATTTAGACTGCTATCCTCGATGATGTTGTGGGCAGCGATTGAGCATGTGCATAAATCACATCTAGTTTGCTTAAGAATAATCAATTGGGACACAATGTCTCCCCAAAAAAACTACAAAATTTTGTTACGCAGCAAAAGTTTCCTCCCAAATCTCTCAAAGTGGGTACGTCTGTAGACTAATCCCTTTGGAATGATAAATGCAAAAATTTGCTCTGTAATACTAAGCAGGTTACACAAAAGCAGTTCAAAGTTCATACAACCGAGGGAATTCTTATAGTCAGTGGAAAGATAATGTATGGATTTGTTTCCACCACCCAATAACGAAAGTGTAGAATGTGCAACCCAAGCAATGGCATCGAAAGGTGACCTTGATTTGTGGTACGCAAACTAAGAAATATCATCCAAATATTTCTGGGCTAACATTCCTTCAAATGCAAATCTCTCAAGTGCCCAGAACGCCACTGACTCGCCCTACTGTGGTGCTAGCGTTTCCACAACACTAACTCATCTACTGTTTCCTTATGCATACTATGTGTAGCTCAGCGGACGACTGTCAAGGAATTAACACATCGCTTTAGGATACGGAGGAAAGGCTTGGCTTGACTAGGTGCCATAATCGACAGCCGATGCATTGATTCCCATGTACCGCCGAGCTAACTACAGAGGAAGTATTACTTGAGGTTGATAAAACTTGATTGTCAAAGTGCTGTTCACAAGACTCAAAGCCTAGTTTTTTCAACGCTTGATTAGAATACATGCTATCACAGATGACTCAGCTCAACTGTTGCAGCGTTTACCACGTTACTCAATAAATATTGCTTCCCAGAATGTCCTAGATGCAGGTGTGGTTGATATAGTATGTTCGCTATATCAGTTGGTAGAGACGTCGTAATGGTAACGCTTTGCTTTTGAAAACCACTTCTTTTGGTCTGAGTACTCACTGATGGTATTGCTAGGAGATTACATGAAACGAAGGAAAATTGCTCCACCAAATAGCATATACCAAGCCGAAATTTGTGTAACGTTACTTGTATCTAATACTTCTACCTCGTATCATAGGCCAAAGTTTGTAGAGAAAATACTCTCCGTATCCACTGAATGATTTAGAATGACACTCACTTCACTCGAATCCGCGAGCGTTGCGGCGGACGAAACGTTCATTGTTTATTTCGCCATAGATAAAAAATATATTTTCACCAGGGTTAAACCAGAGTCTGCGAGCGCTTAACATTTACAGACGGAAAACCTCTTTGCAGGGTTACATGATTTCAAGTCTGGGGATCGCTCTTAACCTTGACTACAGCAAGCACAGTGTTTCTTCATCTGAAGGTATTGTCAGACCTGGCAGTACCACCGGCAAGGATGCATAAAGGAAAATCCAGCTGCTGGAAAGATACTGCAGGAAATCTATCCTATAATGCTTCTACTTTAGAAGTTGAACACCTATGGGAACAAAATTAAACGGGCAGTCAAATTAGTTCGCATTTCACGACTAAACAGCTGATGCAGACGTTGCACCATCTATGAAAGGGGTATCTTCAGTGCGTACTTGTAACTAACTTCTTAGCATTAATTAAACTTCGAGTAAGACTGGGAGAAAGGGGCTGGCGGATGCAGGGCTGATATTCATGCATAGTTTCATAGCTTATAACAGATAATTAAAGAAAGGGCATCTTTCGAAGCATTGAACACTACGGCAAGTTCAATTAACCAATGTTTTTATTTTGATTCCGCATACAAGTGACTGAAAAATGAAAGAACTTGATCGGATAAGAAACAGAAATGTTTATGGCTGAACGGCAGACAGAGCAACCTGCTTATCTATTCTCATTGAATATAATGATTATATTCTATGAAACTGAAAAGCGCCAACCTACACAGCAGCAAGCTTCACAACAACCGAGAACAGTTAACGAATCTCTGAGTACCTTAACAGGTAGCCAATGAACTTGGAACTCGGTCACCAACGCCTGAAGTGTACATAAGATATACTCCTATAGCCGTCAGAGTCCTCCGCCAGATTTAGATAAATTCACTTTTACTTACATTCTAGTTTCAACTGGTTACTGAAGATCCCCCACAACTGTAGGTGAGGCATCCACAATCAAGTTGCTCAGTTTAACGAACAAATTAACACCACCAATACATATTACTATGTCAACACAACGATTCTTGTAGGTTCTTAACGGTCAAGAAACCAAAAATATGTCACTTTATTGTTGCGACTGCATTTTCATCGTCTGAGAAATGAACCACTTTATTGTCTCGATGTACCTTTCCCAGCACATGAAAGTCACTCACTTAATCCTTGCCGCTCAAGTTTTTAAATGACATCGAAAATATGCCGCTTATTGCCTCAAACATATTCACACATCGCATCTTTAGAGGGTCGCCTGTACCGGGAGCCCAGAGAGCGATTCGAGAAGACGGATCGAGTTGCAGGGAAACTTTTATTGGTACAGTAAAAGATTCCCTGTTATCTAGCTATAAAAGAACGACACCGTGGACGCTCTAGCTAGGGGAACGGCGCAAGCACAGCACACAGGGCAGTTGCGAGTTGCAACCGAAGCGAGCGCCAAGCAAAAATGGCAAGGAGCAAGTAAGGCATTCGAACTCAGCAATCAGTTCAACAAACCACACCGGTTGCCTAGGTGTACAATGAAATAATTTTAGTTAGAATCTTGCACAGGCAAACCGGGGAATCTCCAGACTGCTACACATCCTTGTCACAATTCCATTCCGCTAATAAATCCTTCTACCATTTTCTCATCTTTACAAAGCTACTTAAATTACAATGATGCCTTCATGAACTCGTTTTTTTCTCCTCTCATCTGTTGTTTATGTTTTCAATAAGTGGTCCTACGGAGTAAGCAGAAAAAGGTCATTGGGATAGAGGTCCTTGTGCGGCCAATTACGGTCGCCTGAGTGGCTAGCGTATGTTGGCCTTAGTAGTATGACAGCCATGTTCTCTGTGCTAGAACAACCTGGCTCTGATAGACGAGACTCTTTTTTCATTCACAAGCTCGGTTGTCAGTGTATCATGGTAGCGTTAGCACTGCTAACTTTAAGGGCCCAACCACTTTTGTTTCTAGATCAATTGTGGTCCATTTTAAGACTACCAGCTTCAGTACAACCCCACAGGGAGCATTTCGATAAATCAACGGTTGAATGTGTGTCAACACTTGGTATAACCGAACAATGTAACAATAGTTATCATCTCAGAAACCCCTTCCTTGCAAAGTTAAGCGTACATTGACATCCGTTTGTTGGAGTTTTGGTTGGAACAATGGTACACTGCAACAACGAACATTGAACAATGATTTATAACGGGCAAAAAGGCAGGTGCTTTACATGTCCCATAGGGTGGTTAGAATGAGAAAAGATAGATCAAGGAATAGTGGGATCGCCGTTTGGGGCGATTACAGATTTAACTGCACTGCGGTATAAAGTGAGTTGAAAATTGGAATGTGCGCACACAAAGCAATAAGGAAAGTAGTTTTAGATCACGTAATAAGCGAGAAAAAATAAAGATTAGCAAAGACAACGCTTACTCGTGTGCAGCTATCTCGGATCGACGGGATACAGAAATTCAGTTTCTACAGTAGTAGCGTTTATCAAATTGTGTGCAAGAGATTTGGAGTGACTCATTCTCGAGTAGGGTTATAGCACTGTTCTCTGTCTGTTGTGCATTAGTACCAGCATTTTGTGGTCATGGGCTATAGCACGTAGTGTAAATGTGACAGAGTATCGTCGAGGCGTTTTTTGAAAAGGGTTAGGGTGGGTGCTTTAATTACATGTTCGGGAAGGGCGTTCCAAGGCTGTGACACTCAAAGGGAGAGATAGTTTCGCTGACATTCCAGGAGGCTGTATTGCGTGACCAGCTTAAACTGGTGACCTCTTAATGGGGCGTTTCGACTGAGTATCAGAAGGGAATGGCATGGGTGGTTGGGGTTCTCAGGATCTGGTACACAATTATGAGATCGCCCCTTAGACGCCGATAACGTCCACTGTATATTTTGAGGTCTTCAGCCTGAGTGGGTAGGGGAGGCTGGTCAAATCTCTGACGCTCTTCGCTGCCCTACGTTGTGCAGCATCCAGCGCGGTGAGATAGTGCTTGAGGCAGTGTTGTCACGCTTGAATAGCGTATTCCGCGTGCGGCCTCACGTACGCACTAAGCATTTTTGGAAAGATCGAAGGGTTAAACTTCCCGAAGGCTCTGCGAAGAACGCCGAGGTACTGGTTTGCTTTCTTAGATGCTTTTTCAGTCTGCCTCAAACAACCGGGGTCATTTTAAACTAGCACGCCGAGATCGCACTCGTGAGAAGCCGGATGCAGAATTTGTGGGCCTAGGCGGTACTTGTGCATACTCTTGTGCCGTATGCTAAGAGCTTTGCACTTGGTGACGTCGAAATGCAGCATGTACTCAATGGACAATGAGTACGCTTTGTCAATTTCTTCCTGTAACGCTTTGTGGTCCTCCACTGCAGTTATAGTTCGCTATACCATTTAATCATCAGCAAATAACAAACATTTAGAAAGTAACACGCTCGCGGGATCATTTATGAAACCAGGAATAGGCGGGGTCCAAGTGCCGAGCCCTGAGGTACGGCGCACTGAACTTCCATAAATTCCGATTGGATACTTCGAACCCGCACATTCAGATGACGTTGCACGAGGAAGTCTCCTATCCAGTCCAGAACAGGATAGCCGAATCCATATTTCTGGAGTTTGTGGAGTAGAATGCAATGGTCTATACGGTCGAATGCCTTTGAGAAATCCAGGTATGCCACGTCGACTGCTACACCAGCGCCCACAGATTCCTACCAGCTTGCACGAGCAATGAGCAGGTTAGTGGTACAGGACCGATTTTAGCGAAATCCGTGCTGCTCCGGAACGAGAATTTTGTTATTCTCCAAGTACCCCATCAAAGCCTCAGCTACAATGAACTCCATAACCTTGGAGGTCACAGGAAGTAGTGTTATCGGGCGTTAATTTTTTGGTTCAGCACGGCTGCCACTTTTGTAGATTGGCACGATGATTCCGTGCTTCCACATCGTGGGGACGTGCATCTCGTTCAGACATCGTTGAAAGAAAGTTGCTAGTGGCGCCGCCAAACTCATGGCAGCAACTTTCAACGCCTTTGGGCGAATGCCGTCCGTACCCGGGAAGCTGTATTCCCGCAAGGACATCAGCCTCTTCAGTACAGCTGCGAAGGTGCACGATATGTGATTAAGCCCTGATGGCGGCGTTATCCGCTTAGGCAGGATGTATAATGATTGTACGCTTTGGAAGGTACGGCCAACTTGTTGTTCAAGAACATTGGCCGCCTCATGTGCGGTTTGGGCTAACCCGCATGCTGTGTGCAGATCAGGAATACCGCGCTTAACAATGGTTTTATACTGGTGAAAAAACTGTAGCTTAACAGGTCCCGCAGGATCAACATGGTGAAAATGCAAAATATAGGAAAAATTGTCAAGCAATTATGGTTCACAGAACTGGACTCACCGCGGTATTAATAACATTCCACTGTAATTCAAGGTATGTTCGATAACATACATGTGTATCTGTTTTTATGCACACATATTTATCCGTTTACACCGATTTCCTGAGGGCTGTAGAGCACAATATTTTTCTGCGTCCTGTTGTCACTAAGTGAACAGAAATCAAATCAGGTAAAGCAGATGTTGTAATGCATCATCGATTCGTTTTTAATAACAACTGGCTTGGGCGCAGAAATGACAAAAGTCAAAAGTGCGTTCCAGGAGTGACAAATTCGAAGAGAAAAATAGTTCCGGCGGCATTCTAGCCGATTTTATGGCGTAGTCAGTTTCAGCTAGTGTTCCTTCATGTTTGTGTTGTGGTTTAATTTCGGCAGTTGGCGGCAAGCTTGATAGAGGTTTTTTAAGATCTGGTACGCAAGAACGAAGTCGCGCCGTCAACGACGATAACTTCCGCTGTACACTCCTAAAGTTTTCAGTCACAAATGGTATGACAGTGGAGCATTCGCTTAAGATTCTTGGTTGCCCTTCGCTGTGCGGTATTCAGTGCAGCCAGATCGCGTTTTAAGCAGCAGTTTCAGGCCTGAATCGCGCTATCCTACACGGGGCCTCACATACACATTGAGCATTTGGTTTGTTTAGAGTTATCAGTCACCCAGAGCGAATGGATAACCAGTTGTTCAGATACAGCACCAATATGCCTATGTCCATAGACTTAGACAATGTTAATTGCAGACCTTTGTTCAGTAAGGTGGACTCAATGGTCTCCTACGATACTATATAAGGCGTTTGCGAGATTTTGACTTGTGAGAAATACTAAACATTTCTGGTAAAGTTGTGAAAATGTATTTTCATGGTCTGGTACCCCAGCAAGGTCAAATATCAAAACATTTCAAAAATCTGTCATACCACGTACTAGATAAGCTCTTGCTTTGGTCCTCATCCCGATCCTTATTTTTAAACTCTTCTAAATGTCGTGACTTAACTTTCTCGTTTCTTCCAGCTGACAAATTACAAATTGTTTTAGGACACAAGTTCTCCATTAGCAGTTTGTTATCAATTCATACACAGATGGTCACATATTAAAATTTCTAGGGGTCTTTTTTATCCCGAAATCTATCTTAGTCTATTCATGTTGCCGAAACGTTTGCTAAGGTTAAACGGTTGTCATTTTTTATGCTCTTCTACTTGAACTACTTACAGAACCTAGTGATCTGATTCTTAGATTTGTGCCTGCATGTAAACTGCCAAATTTGACTCTGCCGTTCTCCTGTAATCTTCCCTGGGTTAAACAAAAGCACAATGCATTGGTTGTATGGTCCATAAAGCTTATTTCCAGATGCACCAAATTGCCTAGATAGTCTCTTGTGGATTTTATTTTCAACAATTATCTCAGCTATACGGGCTACCGAAAGTACATAAGAGTGGGGTGCCACTCAGACCGATTCTATCGATGGTAAACGCACCTCAACATAAACTGGCTCGCTGGCTGGTGAAATTGCTTTCTCCTCTGCGAGAGTGGGCCAATCTATACAGCCTCAAAGATTTTTTCGAGCTTATGGACGACCTGGACATACTTAATATATCCGACAAGGTCATGTGCTCTTTAGATGTGGAATCGCTTTTTACCAATGTTCCCCTGCACCAAACTGTTGATTACATTTGTGAACTAGCAGAAAGTTCGCGGTGTCCCCTACCGATGCCAGTTGAGCTACTAAGAGACTCTTTGTTGTTGTGTACGGAGAACGTCAATTTTCACTTCAGAAACACACCGTACTGTCAGATTGATGGAGTAGCGATGGGCAGTTCATTGGGCCCAGTACTTGCTGATTTCTTTATGTTAATGGTAGAGCGAGGTATGTCTGGAGAAATATCTCGACTTCCATACTACAAACGCTACGTGGATGATATTTTGGCAATTTGCTCATCGGAGCATCAGATGCAGCAGTTGGTAAAGCAATTAAATTCTGCGCATTATAACTTGCGGGTCACCTGTGAGGTAGAGAAGCAAATTGCCTTCCGTACTTAGATATCCTTATCAGCCGCAGAGAAAACGGGCAGATTAAGAGGTCTGTCTACAGGAAACCAACATGGTCCGGGCAGTATCTGCATTTCACTAGCTTCACACCAATGCGATACAAGCGGACGCTCGTGAGAACCCTGATTAGCCGTGCCAGACGAATCTGCTCTGCTGATTGCCTGGCTGACGAACTACAGTTGATTACCAACACGCTCATCGAAAACGGCTACCCCCGAAGGTTCATCGAGAAACATAGTCAAGTACGACCAAGGGACCTAGTTCACACGGTACCTAAGAAGCCTGTAATCATTGAACTGCCATTCAAAGGTGACGTCTCCTCGTTGAGGACCACAAGGCGTCTGATCTGTGCCATGCAGACAACTTACTATGCCGCAAAGGTCGTTGTCATTAACAAAACCCAAAAACTGCCACTTCCTTCTGTAAAGGAGGCTCAGTCTATCGGGGCCAAATCGCATTGCATTTACCAATTCATTTGTGACTGCGGCGCCAGTTACATAGGCAGGACCGATAGAACATTGAGTTCCCGAATGAAGGAGCATATACCTAAGTGGGTTCAACGTTCGACCGCGCAGGAAACTGGCCAGAGTCAAGCTGCTTGTCTGCGTAAGCCACCAGCCTCTTCGATCGGCCGACACCTATTGACCACAGGTCACCGAGTCGAGGTCAATTCGGCGTTCACAATCCTATTACAACACACCAATTCTCGCCTCCTCCGTTTCGCAGAGGCGATTGCAATTAACCGGATTAAGCCGATGCTTTGTGTTCAGAAACAATTATCGGTCAGCATTAGACTGCCCTGGGGATAGGGGTGATAACCCTGTCTCACTTATCATGTGTTGGTCTATTTGTCTGTTTGTATGTATGTTTGGTCGCACCCTTCACTGAATAAATATTATTGCGAGTTATTGTTAAAGGCACTGATGAGACAATACGAAATGCGTGCATTTGCCAGTCTTCGTCTTCTTACTGCGCTTTTCAAATTACTAAAGGGAACTAACTGTTTTAAATTATCTAGACGCCTGTATCAGATTTTCTTCCAAAATTCTAAACGACCCTCTTTATCCACTACATTGTTATCTATCAAAAACATAAGCTCCAAATTTAAGATTTTCTTTTCACGTACTGTATCCTAACGCAATTCTCGGGCTACCGGAACTGTCCCGCTTGCTTGTTGACCCAACCAAAACTATCAGTGTGATGCGCAATTATTTGCTCGAGTGAGAAGTGTTGAAATTCTTACGCGTTTTATTATTTTCTGTAACACAAAGTTCATATACCTCACCATCCGCAATGATAGTGTAACCTGCTGAAAACGCACCTGTCTGGGTGCATAAAGCCTACTTTGACGGACTTTGAGTTAGCAAAGGCTGAAGGCACCCGAATAGTTTAGTGAGCTTTGCTGATATATATTTATGAGTAGCTGAGTGGTCTCCCTCACGTATGCACTGCTACCTGAAAGTTCGTTAAACGACTAACCTTATAATAGCAGTCACATAGAACAACGTGATTCTCACATCACTATTCCTTATCCTTGGAAGGACATTCCTTCGGATTTAAGAACACTGGAACGGTATCACGCAGGTAGCAATTTCTACTCCCACAATACGTACATGCTAAAAGGGTTTGGATATCGAAATTGCTTTCATGCACTTCGTTACAACAACCTTGGTTCACTGTATCACATCTTCGATACACCATCTGCAAACCCAGCAAACCGCTGCCGGGGGTACAAAACAATACAATGGGCTGATCAGCAAATCTCTACCATGAAAATTTAGTTGTCATGATCTTGCAAGCCACCAGTGTGCTTTCCTTCAGTCTTAAACTAACTTAGTTGTTTAGTTGCGTTAAAGTTGTGGTCAAATATCTAACATGCCACATTTAAATATTACACTGTTGCTCGACCTGTCTTTGGGTTGAGCGTTTTAACATTTGCTTTATTAGTCTTAATAATCCCCCTTTTCAGCGTCAGTTTTTGAACTATGTGTTCTCGTACACGTTAATGCTCATTAATTTCGGCTCAAAAATTATTGCTTACCATACCGCAATTACCACAATCATCAACGCCGAACCAGCAATGCAGAAGTCTACTGTTGTTTTCGCATTCCTGAGGTTTTAACCCTCCCGTTTACAGATGGCTTCAACGGGTGTTTACCGATGCAGATCAAGCACGCACAGGGTACTTGGATGAACACCAAATATTACGACTCATACAAAGAATAAATCCCTATTTGTCCGAACGTCACGTACGACAACAGTGGAAGGTAAGTCCCCGGATACACCAACTTTTATTAAGTACCTTCGTATCTCAATTGTACGAATTTGGTCGGGCCACTTGAGCGCTCTAACCGGCCTGCTTGGAAACTCCACACGTGCCGCAGCACAGCCCTTCAGGGACAAACAGTTTGTTTGACAAAGCATGCTCAGCGAAAATGACAGCATGATCAGTTTGTAAAAGCCTCGATGTAAACAACTAGGTCACTTCCATATCTAGCAACGTTTCTGCATTCGTGAGACTTCCTATGAATCAGTCAAACAAACTCACTCCAGCGCTGCCAAATATGAACCAATCAACGTCTAGGCGATAATGCGTAGGCGTCCAATTGTCTGCTTCGTTCGCTCGCGACAAGCTGGCTGCTCGCTTTGTCATGTAAATCCGTATCGTTCTGCTGCTTTTTATTTATCATCGTTTCACTAAAATTCCGTGCAATACAGCTGATTCTGATAATAGAACAGAGACAGTTTGGTTGCTTTGAGATTCCACGCTCATTTAGAGGTTTAGGTGCAACCCTTGAGAAACTTCGCACTCTGGCTGAAGGAGTACTAGTTTAATACTAATCCCTATAATTTATAACTGATAGTCACGTTATGCTGAAATTGCTAACAGGCACGCTTGATGATGCATATTTATAGAGGTACGTGCATTCGCGACAGGTCAATCCCAAATCGAACCAACTCTACTGTGAATAATAAAGATAGTAAAGAAATTTTAATATAGTGTAATTGTGTACTCAGGTAAGAGTTATTCAAGAATACGAATGGCAGTACACGCTAGCTAAATGCAGTTTGCAGCTGCACGAAAGCTGTTATCATAACGGTTTCTTCGCCAAACCCAAGCAGTACTGTCCTTCAGAAAGAGACAAGAATTCACTACTTGATGTTAGCATATCGGGCTCCAATGCTATCTCCATCAAAATTTATACGTTTTTGAAGTAATTTGCTTAGTACAGGAGCCCTCAACTAAGACAAGAAAAGTAAATAAGGAATTGTCGTATAAGTGTGAGGTGTTAACACAGTGTAAATTGCGGGTGGTTTAGAAAATAAAACCGAGCTAATTTCTGAAATGAGCTAACACACTGAATACACTAGGATTTCTCGGCAACATGCATAAATTAACATTTTGTGGAAGATGAAAGACGAACTTTCCATTTGTAAATGTAGGCTGGGTTCAATGAACTACAAAAGTAAGATAAACCAACTTTAGCGCATGTGCATTTGAGTAATCTAGGCTTATGCAGAAAAAGGAAACTACTGGAAAATGCTCAGTATATAGACAAAACGAATTTTCTTGGTACGTTGCACTCGCGACCTCTATATCTGGAAAACTGCTTGGTCGCAATCTTTTGATTGCTAATGGCTACTGCCTTGAAATGTGTCTATTTAGTCTTTCCTTGGTCACAGTTACCAGTAAAGCCAAGCAGAACTCGTGGATCAGTTCACGTCATGTAGTGCTAACTAGAGTTTCTTGTCGACAACATCCCATGCTGAGAGAGGCGCAACTGATCCTGTAAAATTGCTTCACAGCCGGTACACAAGTAGGTTGGGGTCGATGCAGCCATCAAGGCGACCATTGTGTCCTGCCAACTTCACTTGGGAGCTTCTCAGTCTTCTGTCGTAACTAATATGCAGCAAACATGTGCACACATGAACAAGACCGTTCGAGATCTGAGACGCGGGTGAAGGAGGGTCGCGCAGTCATGTATCTTCCACCATATGAACCTAAGACAGTTAACCACTGCCTGTATGAAGGCAATACATGCCTTATGTGTCCCTTTGCCGATAATGAGTAGCCGCGGGGCAGGCAATAGCACACCTGTCATTGTTGTTAACATTCAGTGGGGCAGTCGATATGAAGCTAGTGCAGGTGTAGTCACTGAAGACTAAAGGGCTCTTTGGATTTCCTCGATTGCCGTTATGCCTGCTTAGAACAACGAAGCCATCCTTCACGATCATTCCGAAGTCGATCTCAAGGGAAAGCTGGCCGGATAGTTTGTCACCTTATCAAGACTTCTGACGATGTATCCAAATCGTCATGCGTTTACCGCAATAGCAAACCATCGGGTGTTTTGAGTCGACTGTTTGCTAGCCCTTTCAACGTTGATGTGTTCCGTTCTACGGGGGTTTGTCCATGTATTGACCTCCGAGTTTGTTACTAGGTGCTTGAAATACTGGTTGTTGTAATCTGTTTATGAACATCTAGCTTAAGTGTTGTCCAATGATGGAGCCTCGGGGTGTGCCATACTATACTTGTATTGGATCAGCGATGGATCCGTAAACATTCCATCCCCGGAACAGATCGTGGATTCCATAGCGCTGAAGATCAAAATGGAAAAAATCTTTGATCACCTAATGTTATAGCATGGTGACTTTTCGTTTCTTCACATGAGCCTTTCGTGGTTAGGTAATTATACCGTACATATTGTTGTAGATCTTGGTATGAGTTACCAGGTACTGATTTGCAGTATTAGGTACGATATTCCCATGTGTAAGACTCTAGGGTGAAAATTTGTTGCTAAAATCTTGAAAAATATCCGTACGGATTCATAGACAGTCATCTACAGTGTTTTTACACGGAAGTCAACTGCGTCATGATAGCTGGGTTCGTGCACCTACATCTACGTTTTCAGCTCATCAACGTTCACAGAATAACGTAAGAAAGGGTGTCTTTGTGCCCTGTGGGAGATGGTTATCAGCGTACGGAGTGATCTTGAAATTAGATGTGTACTGCTGTTGGCAAGTGCTGACCGTTTCTCACAAGTTTTTCAACTGACTACATGTCGTGTGTTGTACAGGAATTTTGCAATACGACCAGTGAAATCTTTCAAAATATCCGTAGAGATATTTGAAGTTTAGATAAATCCCTATCGTTTGACGCTCTTCGCGAATACAATTATTCTGCTGTGTCAGTCACACGAACCAGGTAAACAAAGTTTCAATGTTTGGTGTATGCAAGGACCATACAGTTTCACCAACAGGTGTTCCGCGCTGTCATACATTTTTTAATTGGTCAGTTAAGGTTTTATCTCATTTGAGTGTATAAGCCTAAATTATGGAGTAGTTGATTCCACTAGCCGAAATCGCTGCTAAACTCCCTCTCCCAAGATAACATTAAGCGAACAGTCAATTTTGAATGACTTGCTGGCCGCTTTTGGTGAGTCCAAATATAGGGTTCTAATGTGTGAAGCTCTGTGTCTCTTCCTGCCTTGTTTGTGATAATCTACCTGTGATAACTAATCATCAATACTTTCTCAATTACAACTCCTTAGGTGATTAATACAAGGTCTATAACGACCAATTTGTTCCCTTTCTGGAATAATATCGGAAAAATAACGTAACCACATAGTTAAACTATCAATTAGCCACCACGATCCGGCCTTACAATAATCACAGATGTAAGTTGTGAATCCGAAAGTCTCTGTTTTGAATCTACTATAAAATAACGAGTATTTTGGTCACAACAGAAGAATAGTCATGTCGTACAAACTGGATGATCTACGTCTAGAGTGCTACTTGAAAGAAGGACACAGTTAATACCACCAAGGTGCACGGAACTGAAGTGTTTAGCAACAATAATATCTGAGTTCTTAATGTTATCAAACTATGGGTCAATCCAATCCCATCTAACTAACTCACGGGTCAAGCTGGTGTAGATATGATTCTAAGCTCCAAGGCTGAGCCACGGTTGGTTGATTGGATTCCGGTGAACAGCCGTTTATGTGCAGCCCGTTTGACGACATCAGCTAAGGTTGATTCATGAGGTAATACAAAACGCTGTTAGTTTGCGATTTCCGCCTATGCTCCCACCGACTGTAGTTCTAATGCTGTCAGGGGCACATTCTATCACGAACTGAACGCGCTACTACGCAGTACTACAAGTTCGGACATTATAGTATTGTAAGGAAAATAAACGTACAAGTAGGGAGCCTGAGCTCTTCAGCTGCTCAGCAGGGCGGTACTTATGGGCTTAACTCTGAACGGACTGACAACGACGAGCGTCTGCTACAACTGTGTGCGGAGCACCAATTGTTTCTTAGTAGCACTGCTTTTAGACACAGCGGGCGCCGAAGTGCCCCTTGGCGTCCTCCTGTAGCTGGCCAGCGATGGACCCAAATTTAC
This sequence comes from Dicrocoelium dendriticum, assembly GCA_944474145.2. Classification (NCBI taxonomy): domain Eukaryota; kingdom Metazoa; phylum Platyhelminthes; class Trematoda; order Plagiorchiida; family Dicrocoeliidae; genus Dicrocoelium; species Dicrocoelium dendriticum. The sequence goes on along the minus strand of OX104067.1, from coordinate 2,104,709 downwards.
TACATTGCCATTGGTTACATGTGGCTTGATTCCATGGTTCATACTGGAATACCTTCGTTGACTCTGATCGTGCCTTAGTACGTTGTCCTTTCTCCATGAACTTTACCCGGAGGCGCACCAATCGTCTCCTCCGATTGACAACTGAGACGCTGTCTCAGCCCTCGGTCAGGCAAGCCTACCGAACTTTCGCTGCTTGTCCTAATGATACTGAGCTTCAGCAGAATAGGATGTCGGCCGTAGGAGCATCTGCTTGTGGCACTAACGATCGCCACCGCCAACCTGTTAGAATCTAGAAGAAACCTCCAGGCTGGCTCTGAGCACAACGTGACCAGATGGACTACTTGGCGCGAACTAAAGCGGAGCCAGCGTGATCACAAGGAAGCCTGGTGGAGCAGTTGGGCTCAAGAAATGCCGAACGCAAGAGCAGTAAACAAGTACTGCAAGCTCATCTAGCTTATTCGTACCACTGGTCCAAGGAAACCAGGTGTCATTGGGACAATCAGAGACAGCGCGGGTGCACTGATACACACTAAGGAACGCCGCATAGCTCGTTGGGTGGAACACTTTCAAAGTTTCTTCAGTTGGCCCACAGTTCCTGGATCTCTTCCTACTCAGTTGATTTAGGACGAGCCATTCACGGTTAGTTTAGATCCTCCGTCGGAGGCCGAGGTCCGAAACGCGGTCACAGTTCTCAATCGTTTACGCGCTGCTGACCCGGAATCCCTCCTACATGCAATAGTTACGGATGGAAGTGTGGTTCTCTGCAAAGCACTGTTCTCCCTATTTGAACATATCTGCAAGAAGAGATTGCCCGGCTAACTGGAGCGGATCGATTATAGTGGCAATATACAAGAAAGGCAGTCGTACGACTGTACTTACCACAGAGGCGTTAGCATAACGCTAGTTGTGACAAAACTTCTGGCCTCCATTCTCGTCCGTCGCCTTACTGTGGAACGGAAATCTCGGATTAAGAAACAGCAGGCAAGTTCCCGCCCAGGAAGTGACTGTATAGGCCATCTATTCGCTCTGCGGCAAGGACTGCAGTAACGCCACGCATACCGCAGACCACCAATAGCTGTGTTTCTCGATTTCAAGAGTGCGTTCGATTCAGTCGATAGATGCATTCTGTTTGAAATACTTGCGCGTAAATGAGTCCTCACGAAATATGTGAACATCCTACGTGGTCTATACTCGAACACCACAGGCCGCGTCATGGTCTACGGTGACCTGTCGGATAGCTTTCCGTCCACAAGTTGCGTTCGTCAGGATTGTCCAATTTCCCTGTTTTTGTTCGCTTTCGCCGTGGACTCTATCATAGGGTGTTCTCTCACGGAATCTCACGATGTAGGCATTGTGATCATGCCTGGTGAAAGGCTAGTTGGTCTTGATTAGGCGGACGATATCACCTTGCTTTTTGACAACGTTGCGGCAACACAATCAACCCTGAAAGCCTCCCTAGAGTGATCCCATTATTAAGTATACGCGTCGCACATTAAAAGTGCAAAGGGTTGTTGCAGGGTCATTAGCTAGTTTATGACCCGTTGCCCCCTTGCTGAAGAGGTACTCCAGGTGGTTGATCAATTCATTTATCTTGGCAGCTGCATCAGCAACAATGGGCGCGTAGAAACTGACGTCAGTTCAAGCGTTGCAAAGACCAGAACTGCCTTCTTGAACCTGTGGCATCTTTGGCGACAAAAAGGGTTTTTCCTGCGTCTGAAGGGCCGTGTATTCAAGGCCACAGTGAGGGCCGTCCTGCTCTATGGTAGTGAAACTTGGCCCCTTTGGTCTGAAGATCTGATGCGCCTTCATGTCTTTGACTAGCGTTATCTGCAAACCATTGCTGGTGTCGGATGGTACCCAGCGTGTCCGCAATGAGAATGTGCATACACGCGTACCAGGTAGTGATAATCATGTTAGCTTTATAGAACAACACATAGCACTGAATAAGTGGCGTTGCTTTGAGCACGTATTACGTATGCGTGATCGCCGCTTACCTAAGGGGGCCTTGTCTGGTCCGCCAGTTGGAGGGTGGCTCAAAGCTCGAGGTGGACAGAAGTTCACTTGGCAGCTTGAAATGAAGTCACTGAAGACCAAAGTGGGTGCTGTTGGTCCGTCTGGCCTTCTGGACTGAAGTCCATGTGGCTCTCATTGTGCTTAACTCGAGACGTTACAAGACATGGCTCGCAACCGACACCAGTGGCGCGTCCGCTGCCATCTCCTAGTCGGATTGCCTGTTTGCAGTGTGTTTGGTACTGTTATCTGCGTGGTAATGGCTGATCATGACGCAGAGCAGCTAAAGCCGCAAGGAAGCTGTCTCGCTGATGCCGTCTTATCTTTGCACGATAGCCATTTGTTTGCGACGGTGGCCGAGCGACCTGTACGTTTGCTTTGCAACCATAAGGTCACCGGTTCAGATCCGCGTAGGGGTGGGTGTCCTCGCGGTGTACTCAGCCCGCGCGCGACGGGTGGTGGTCGCGCGGCAGCGAAGCGCCGTTACGGCATACAGCTGACATTATTATTATCTACATAAGGTGTAGGCGCCTTGGCCCTGAATGTTTGCTTATGAATTAAGAGTTTCAGATAATTCCCCCTTATCTCCCTCTTATTCTTTATTTCATAGATCCTCAGGGTTGTATGGCAGCGAAGTATCAGTTCATAGGGCTAATGTACTGCGGTTTTGATGATGTTTAACTCTCCTTCCCACTAAATAAATCTTAGCATAAGTGTGGCCTACCGTGTAAAACTGTATCGTCGTTCGGTCACGTACTAGAAAGCAAAGTTTCAGGTAGCACCGCCATTTAGTTCCTTCTCACCATTCGCACACATGCAACGAATACTATGCTCAAGAAAGCAAAGTCATTTCAGACCGGTCACTTTTGATGAGGTTCCGAAACTTTTACATTTTCAGCAGATCGAAGATCAGGAAAGTTTATGGAGATCGCCTTGAGCTCTCTTAAGAAGACATATAGACTCATCGAAGGCTAAGGTCGCAGCTGAAGTTGTGGGAGCCGACTACTGTGGGCCAGACAGGAAGAAAGCTCGGCACTAGGTTACAGGAGCATGGCCTAACCATCCGCCGACATGACCAAAACTCCTGATGTCGGTACAAATGGACGCCGAGAATCATCAATTTGATTTGGAGAATGTCAGGATCATAGGCAGGGCAAAGAGTGGAAAAGCACGCGAGTTCATCGAGGCATGGTACTCGGGGAAGAACTCAATCAACAGGCACTTAGATCTGGACACTGCCTATGAAACACTGAGGGTCAAACGAATAGTCCGTCCCAGATCAACAGGACGAAGGAACCTCATTGAGGCGGACTCTAGCCAACAGTACGAGACAGCTGACTACACCATCAGCTCCCATGGACCACTAGACTCCTGACGTGCGAATCAAGTGATCAATAATCACTTGGATCTGTAAGTGGCCCGCGTAAATCGCACTGATGATGTCGTCTAGCCTGAGGATGAAACGTTTGCAGCCAAATCAGCCAGCTCGGAGAACACCCGCATACCCTCATCCGCATCCTGTGCTACAAATATTCTTACGGGTCTCTAACTATTACATAAGCCCCTGATGGCTTTTGGATGAGCCGTTGACACTGAGCTTTTGGACACTTAAGAAGGATGTACAGATCTCTAACCGAGGGGCGCTTCAACCTCGTTGCGCCCTGATCCATCTCCTCATGAGAATGTTCACGGTTTCAAATGAACTTGAAAATACATTTGACTTGACGTAGTTACAAAATCTGCCGACTTGTGATTTCATGTTCATTCATAGCCGGCTGCTAATCATCTTCAACTGTCATTGGTGGGATGGATTGTTTTACAATCCGTACCGTCTTCCAATCGCCGACTCCCCAGCTACTTGAACTGGAGTGTGGCGTTCGGTGTTTTCAATGATGTTTTCGCTGTTTGGATAAGATAGACGCCAAATTATTCGTATGCAGACAGAGTACTCCTCAGTTCTGTTGTAAAATATTTCTACATGCTGTGCAGAACACCACAAATGGGTCGCTTTTTCCTCATTCATTTTGTTGTAGCAGTCTTGATGGCACATTCTTGGCAAGCGTTCGCTAGAAGAGATTCCTGAAAAGTTCAGTGCGTTTCATAGAGCTTTTCAGGAGTAGCTTACCCACTGTTGTCTACGGTAGTTTGTACCTATACAAATGATCTTAATAGCTCAATTCATGGGGTGCTTCAGTATGACCAAGTCTTGAAAGCAATTTGTCACCCTGATGTCAGACCAACAGTAAATATTTACAGTTGCTCTTAAGAGAAGTCACAAAGTTACTAAGGAACAATTGTACAATCTTTAACTGACACTGTCACGTTTCTAAAGATTGCGATTTACCAAGAATCGATACTCGATATCTTCCTTGACAAGTATTAGCAGAATTTTGTCTTGTGTTATTGTTTAAGCTTACATAGAATGAAATCCTCTATATCGTACACAACTTCTGTTATGGAAATTTAGAATTCTGGGGGTCAACCCTATATTTTGCAATGTTGGTGACCAACACTACAATGAAGGACAGGTAACGCTACCACGCAGTTAGCTTGGAATGTATGCGGACCTCCTGCCGTCACCGTTTGCCTAGTGATATCAACTGCTGGTCAGTGGGGCAAGCTGCTAGTGTTTAGAGGTCGTGGGCTCGATTCCTGAGTCCCAATAGGACAAAGCTGCCGTCTGGTGCTCTTTAGTATACTTGGTAGGCCATCTGACTTGTAAGCTACTGCGATTGACTAGGATACAAATCGAGTTTCATCTGGAGAATACTTCGCGCGGTACAGTATGGTTAGATCTCGAATTGTTGAGCTGAAAGTTGAATTTTGTCGAGTACAATGGCAAGCAATCAGTATGGCTGTACAGCTGTGGCCTGATTAATAGAGTTACTGGAAATGTGTATATCGGTTCTGTAAATCAGCCATTGGCAGCTTACGTGAATATCAAATCCAGCGACCTAAAGTTTCGGATCACCGGTCAAATACATCTAAGTATCAGATGAGCTTAGATATCTAGTGTCATCCCTAGCTATAGTCTATAGTCCGGGATCGGTAAAACCTATGTGCTGAGCGTTTGACGTCTGCCCTATGTATCTATGTTTTGATTCATTAACTGGCCAGATCCAATCTCAAGCACCTAAATAAGTGCCATAGGTTGTTAGACAGCTAAGTAAGTAACCTAGATATGTTTTCCGCGCTACTTTTTATAGCTCTCAGGATAAGGATATAAAAATGCGGAGAAATGATTATCGATTGATTCACAAGTAGATAAGACAAACGATGTCAGCTGTATCTTTTCCGTAAGGTCAAAAGAATAGGAATTTAGAACCTCACCCTTATATGGTGTATCCTTAACGTTGCGTTGGAAGAGCTAAATGGGTTGGCAAAGGCATGCTTCGTATCTAGGAAATATTGTGTTCATATTAGTTCACCACTGCTGTTGAACCGTTTAGTGTTCACACATCTCAGCATCTGAAGTGCAGATGTTCTCGAATTTTCATACGGTAGAGGGTGCTGCTTGATCAACTGAAGAAGGCATGAAAAGCTGCAATATTGCCAAATACCCTATCATTCACTGGCACACAGTCGGCCGGTGCCCGAGTGATCTGCGCGTTTGGTTTGCGACCATAAGGTCACCGGTTCGAATCCGCGTAGGAGTGGGCGTCCTCGCGTTATATTCAACCCGCGCGCGACTGGTGGTGGTCGCACGGCAGCGAAGCGCCGTTACGGCGTACAGCTGACACATTTATTAATTATCTTATCACTGGCACACCACAGCTAAACGGGCCGAAATGCCAGGCGCCTCTTCCTACCCACTGGTTTATCCCAGCTATTCGTTGTTAGTATAGCGAACGACGTCAATGAGTAGAAAATCGTTTTTGTCTAGTTTAGATTAGTTTCTGCATAACGGAGTGAGCTATCAGTGATAAGTTGTGTTACTCATATGCCAGAAGACGGACTTGTGTTTCGACGTCGACAAAAGCATTAGCTGCATTCTTGGTATCCCGTTTGTGTGCCTGATTCTACTCGTAATCTTCATGATCATCAAGGTAGATGAGGCCAGTGGTGTTCTACAAGGTCTGTACATACAACAACAGACAAGTGCATATTGTCTATTTCTCGACGTGGGTGGATATGCCATAATGAAGTAACATCTGGTGTTCCTAGTTAGAAAATAGTAAAGTTACCGGATTATATGAATTTTGTTTATTCATCCGAGTTGCCAGTTTTCGTTGCAGAGACATCAAAAAAACACTGAGGATGTGATAGCTGGACCATAGTCATGCTTTAGAAGAAGAAGAAATATCTACAGAACAGCTGTCTTTGGTCTCTGTTGCAGTTGTTTTCGATGTAACAGTCTTGTAAATTCCATACCTCGAACACCAACACCTAATTTCTGAATTACTGCAGCACCACAATTATACGACGTATAATTTTTATTTTATGGTGTCTAAAGACCGTCTGGTTTTGATAGCTGTGCCTCTAATCGAAATACGTTTTCTCATGACGCCTAGTGTCAACTGGGGCAAAGGATCCCCTGTGACCCACTGCTCTATTTCAACGAGGCCCCGTTATATATCTTATCCAAACAACGTTCATCCAAAGCATGTTAGTCTTAAATTTCCCACTAAATGTGTATTGGTTGTGCAACCAGACCTTTACAGACACTGGAAAAAAGCAACAGGTTTGTTGAGTGTGGCACAAAGTTGGTTAGGCAATGCGATTGAATCTGCTGACTTTACATTTTTACTACTTTGTATTGAAACAGCACCTAAAAGTGGTTATTACTGAGGGGTAATGGGATCCAAATCTCCAGAGTACCGATTATTATCAAACTAGTCACTTTCATTATACGTTCTGTGAACCAGTGAACTGCAAACAAAGCCGAAGATCTCATACTTGTTACATATAAATTATAAACCAAACTTTGCCGAAGTGTGAAAAATTAAATTTCCTTGGGATTTGGCGACAGCGCACCGCGTCAATTCAAAAGGCGCAATATCCAGACACATAAATCAATCGGGCCAGTATCTCGGCGGTTTGTAGGTGACAGACAAACTAACTAAGCAACGCTTTCAACTTTCTTTAGGATCACCCGGTGGTAAAAACTTGAGAAATACGAAAGTCTGAAGCAAACTGTTTGAAAGCACACCATTATCACTAATCCTGCTTCCTACCACAAATTTTCAGGAATGCGATCGACGATCTCGGGAATTCAAGGGACGTCTCAACGTGACAGATTTTATCACATTCTTTAAAAAACTCTCCACTCGTCAAGAAATCTACCATCTACTTGTTAGGTGAGTTTATCATCAATCATCAAACAGTCTGTGACAGTATTTGCATGCATTAGGTCTTGACCAGTCTCTGATGCGGACTCTTATTTTCCTGGTGCGTTTCTATATTCATGGCGGTCAGCCAACTTAGCTGAAGTATACATTCAAATTGTCTAGCTGCTCGATTGAAGAAAGGTTCCGATTGCGGACACCTATGCACATAAAAGGTAATTCGATATTCGCAGCCTCATGCACTGCAAACGAGATCGAATCTGTCAGACTGCAGCCACGTGACCTAATTCTCGTCACCTGTTGTGCCACACATGCCCCGAACATGAGGTCGATATGCCAGTGCGTTTCGCATCTCGGAATGTGGGAAACAGTGGCCAATGGCCGAGTGATTGGAAGCTTCCTACTTTTCTACTTCTGACGGCCGCCTCTTCAGTGCAAACCGCACGGCGGTTTAGTTCGATCGATTTACCGCCAACTGACTTCTTATCAGTTCGTACCTGTTTCTAACGTTGAAAAGATTACAACGTAAGCACTCTTGGTTAACGAGCAATTTTGCTTAGCTGGGACAGAAAATGAAACAAATATGCAACGTGTAATTCAATGGCACTGAATATCTATCAAATTCTCAGTACAATCGGCACTTCAGGCAACCTTTCGAAGTCACCGCAGTCAACGTGCTCATTTTTAGTGTCTCGTGAAAGGATTTGTTTGATATGTTGGTATAACCGGTGCAGATGAGAGCAGTGTCAATATTTAGATAACACATAGTTTAAATTCATAACTTATACCCCTCCGAACGTAAGAATGGTAACCACGAAGGAATTTCCTTGCGGTAAATCTCATCAGGCTAATGCAAATATGAAATACACACATAAGCTGTTTCCAGCGATACCGCGATTTGACGAGTATGCTCTGAGCTGAAGAACAGGTTGAGGTGGATCTCACCAGATGTGGCAATCAATACCAATTTAAACACACTGTCATAGACCAACATACCTGCCGTCGCCTGACTATATTCTGGTCATGGGAGGACTGAACTTTGTACACGTACACACTATTCGTTCAGTTTCTGCTGTAGCCGCTTGATTACTATTACCGTTACCATGGCTTTCTGAGGCCTTCTGGGCTACGTTTTTATGCGACGCAAACTACTTCAGAAGCTATTTTTGTTCTTAATTGTTGTCGTCCATAGAGCTGTGAACGATTATAGTCGTACCATGTTCTAGAGTGGCAGAACAGTGTTCTGAAATTTGCTTTAAAAGTCGTCTGGTCGTACGTACAAGTTACGTTGCACCACAGCTACAGGTGAACTGATGTATAACGAAGGGTTCGGATTGGAGCGGAATCCTGTATTTTAAAAGGTGGATTTTGTGAGGACCGCTTTTGTTGAGGATGTGAAATCCAGCTGTCGAGTATGTTTGTCTTAGTGCAGAAGAAAACCTCCTATTCGACTTTTCAATTTATTGAAAAGAATACTTTCTTGTTCTTAACGGTTACTTGCTTCAGGATCAACTCGAATCCTAGAAGGCTTTCTGATATAAGCAATAGATTGTCCTTTGCTTTCCAGTATCTAATTGTTTTAAGTCCTTTACAGCTTCTATCAACTCTAGGATGCAAGTCCTTGTAACCCGGTAGTGAAGACAACGGATGTGATGGTAACATCAGATCAAAGTGAGCAGGTAGACCAACCGAGCAAGCCAAACAGCCAAAGAGAGGCAGGCGTGACGGATTGGATTACTGGACTCGGCTTAGCCGAAATTCGTGTGTGTGATTCGCCGTTTGTTTAGCTGAGTAGTAGTAGTAATCTCAACAGTCTAGTAACTAGACATAGAGCTGAAGCAAAGGAGGCACCTCATCAACTCAGAAGGGTCGTTACTTATGGACTTGAACCTGCAATTTATATCCAGTAGTTTGGCTTGGTAAACATGCTGTGATTTTCTCTGAACTGTGATTGCCGAATAAAGGCTCGTCCCTGTAGGATTGAGTTCTGCAACATGGTGTTAGAGAAGACAAAGCCGAACCCCATTGGCGGCGCGCGGATGTTGTTTGGAAGACCAGTGTCTATTCAGATGCCTGCCCCACTGAACATGGATGCACGGAACTTGACGAGTGGTTGGCGTCTATGGAAGAGCAAGTGGGAGGATTTCTGCACTTTAGTAAGTTTGGACAATCGACCGATGGCGGATCGTTTAGCCACGCTTCGACACGCTGCCGTGGATGAGGCGCGCCGTGTTCTAGAGACATTGCACTACGACAAAGGCGGAGATCTTAATAATTTGGAGTCGGTCAGTGAAACGTTCAATGAATTTTGTGAAGCTCAAACCAACGAGACTTACCAGCGCTATCTTTTTTTCGCACAACAGAAGCTCAAACGAATCAGTCGACATGTACATCACTGAAGTTTAGATTTTAGCCCGATCCTGCAATTTCTGTAAATGCTTCGGCGACAGTCTCATACGCGGTCAAATTGTCCTACGAATCAATGATGAAATTACGACGAAATGGCTTCTACGACAACGCAACGTATCGCTCCAGCGGTGCATCGATATCTGCAACCTTGAATCCTAGACCACCTATCAATACGACCAAATGAAGCTCGCAACAGATGAGGAATTGTGTGCCGTTTCCGGAGGTGATGAAGCGAAGGCTACTAACGTGAGATAGGAGATCTGAAAATTTTGCGCCACGCGACATCCGAGTACCCGCGAACAGTGTCCGGTGTGAAGACGGAGATGCGCCAGATGTGGAAAAAGGAATCGCTTTGCTTGTTGCTGCTAAGCAACCAATGTGAGTGCAATCGTTCGTGATAAGTCCCCCACAGACGCAGAACATTCAATCGGCAACGTGTTTCGGAGGGTACTGCAAAAATGTGTTTACGCAACTCTTTTGATCGAAGGCAAAACCGTACGATTCCATTTAGACACAGGTGCTACTGTCAACCTTCTACCAAAGAAGCACTCTCCCAGGGTGTGCATTCGATCCGATCAAAATTGCCTGAGTAGTGGAATGGTCCCAAAGTTCATCCGAAGGACTCAGCTACAATCGAAGTGGTTAACCCAAGTGGCGGAATCTCATATCGACTGGAATTTGTGGTCGTGGAGGAGGAGCTCACGCCTATTCTCGGCATGATTCGATCCAGGTTTTGTTCTTTTTAATCACGATCGTTTACTGCATGTCTGCCAGGGGAAACCGATACTAGTGACCAGGATCCGTCTGTGTTTAGGGCATGTTTTGGAAAATTTGAGAGAACCACCCACTTGTTCTTGGATCATTTTGATAAAGCCGACAGCGCTACCGGCTAAGAGAGTTCCATTTGCACTACGTGACAAGTTCTCCGCTGAATTGAGCACATTATGGAGAGAGGGTGTGCTTGCCAAAGTCGACGAGCCAACCGAAAGGGTTAGTCAGGTCGCAATCATTACTAAGAAGACGGGCGAACTGAGTGTGCGTATTGATCCAAAACCGTTGAATGAGGTCTTGCGTACAGAACATTAAGCGCTAGATACCCTGGAAGATATTTTGCCGCGTTTGGTCAAAGCTGTGTTTCACGAAGATAAACCACTCTTCGACATTCTGGCATCTGGTTCTAGATGATGGATTCAGTTTCCCTACCACCTATGCAAGACCGTTCGGGCGTTATCGTTGGCTGCGTTAACCGTTTGGCTTGAAAGTGTCGAGTGAAATTTCTCAAATGCAATTTATGCAAGCGGTAAAGGATTTAGGTGGTGTAATATGCGTGGCAGATGATGATTTGAGTTATGGCTCTAAATAAGAAGAGCACGAAGCTAATCTCCACCGTTTCTTGCAGCGTTGTGTGCAAAAGGACATCAAGCCTAAAGGTGGAAATTTGAACCTCGGAAAGACGATGTGATTTTCCATGGGCATTCGCTAACAACACATGGTGTCAGGGTCAGTCTAGGAAAAATTCGGGCAATTCAAGAGGTGCCACCCCCTAACAACTTGTAGGTAATCCATCGCCTAAACAGTGTGGTAAATTACTCGAGCCGCTTTATGCCAAGAATCGCTGAAATCATGACGCTGATCAGGAAGTTAACTCACAAATGAGTAAAATGGAGTTGGGGAATAGAACAGGAAACCTCATTCAAAACTATTAAGCATCTCATCAGCAACGCGCCTGTGCTTGGGTATTACGATCCAGCGCAGCCTTTGGAGGTACAATGTGACAGTATCTAAGACGGAATAGGTGCTGTTCTCTTACAGAATGAAAAACATTTGGATTTCCGCTGTCCGGCACTCACCTTGACCGAGCAGCTCTATGCGCAGATTGAGAAGGAGATGCTTGCGATAATCTATGCAATGAAGCGTTTCAACAATTATACTTTCGGAAGAAAGGCAACGTTGTATACCGAC
>OX104067.1:2076039-2092558 GCA_944474145.2 Dicrocoelium dendriticum | reverse complement strand
TGGACGGACATGAATACTGCACACAGAGGGTTTAGGAAACTGTACACAGAGCTAACCGGTGTTTGGCAGAGATAGAAAAGACAGGCACTGAACACAACATCAAATACACAGTCTAAGGAGCAAACAAGTGGGTGGTATCGGTAAGATATTAGAATGGTAAAATTGAACTAACCAGGAACAACAGCCACAACATATTCAAACCAAAGTGAGAAGTATAAGATTGTAAGTCATTGGAAGCAATACGATCATCCTCGAGGACTGTCTTCTTTTGAGCTGCCGCCTTTGGTGAGCAAAGGTTCTGCTTGGAAAATTCAAACCATTACCTCGAGAGATCGATTTAGTAGTGATTAACCACGAACAGCAAACACTACAGTCCACTGCTCCACACTGCACTCTGGAGACAACTAGAAGAAGGCGGCTAGTAAAGGGTTCCGGATGTCGTGGTTTATCCGTCGTTCTTTCGGGACTCTAACCGCTGATGTGTTTGTGAATCTCTTCTCAGCGTTTGTGCGACCCCACCTAGAATATTGCGTCCAGGATGTTGCGTGTCGGTACTAGGTTGGTCAAGGGATTACGAGGACAAACGTACCCCGAACGCCTACTTAGTTTGGGGATGCAGTCAATGCACTATCGAATGATTAGAGGGAACCTAATCCTAACTTACCATATTTTGACTGGGAAGGTTGGCCCTGATTTGTCCATGCTATTTAGTCCTGCTGGATGATCTGGTCTTCGCGGACATTGTATGAAGCTGGACAAACCGCGGTCCGATCGAGTTAGAGCGGAGACACGGTTATCACGTCGTGTCATCGAAAGCTTTAACCTGCTTCCAGAATAGGTTGTCAAGGAAGCTACGGTTAAGGGGTTTGAGCGTCAACTAGACGCTCTTGGGTGGCAACACGAAACCTTTTCTTTTTCCTGACTAATTCCCATCTTCATACTTCGATTCTGTTTTCTTTACTTTTCCTTGCCATTGGTATCATTCTCTTCTTTTAACTGATTTCCCTTACTCTCTTACCTTCGATTTTTCTTCCTCTCTTACTTCACGTAACTGACATAGCTGGGACAGTTAATGTAAGAAAGGTGGGCATTAAATTGGTGGACCAGGGTGTTTTTCGGGTGTTTTCCTTTTAGACCCTTCAAGAAGTCGGAGCGCCCCTATCAACTCCTGGATCGACGACCCACTCAAGAAGGAACACTTACGGGATTCATCCTATCGTTCCAGTCTTACTTGAACTTGAATGGGATGAAATAAGACAAAATAAGTGGATAGAAATAACAATGAAATAATTAGACAAATGGAATGTCTGGCGACAGTGCCTGACACTATCATCTCGGGTGGTGTGAGGTATGCTTACATAAGTTAAGCAAAACATGTTACAATATCTAGCTGCTTCATCAGTTACGGTCTCAACAATTGATTTGACAAAGGTTCTCATCAATGGGAATCGTGGTTTCGTTTTCCTTCTCCTCGGCGGTAAATTGAAATTTTTCAGCATGCCGTCTTTTAGTGGTTTTACTTTCAATGTACAGTTTCGGGACAGTGTTTACAAGAGTGTCGTGCAAAAATTTTGACTTTTGTCAAATTTCGCCTGATCCGAATAATTTTGGATCATCGTTTTTCCCGGATTACGTCGTACTTATTCTCGAGTACTTACTTAACGTCGTCCATCATTTTTTGGGTTCAGCCTCTGGCTATTTTTCTGGTACTTTGGGTTTTGTAACCCGTTTCGCACCTTGTTCTAACGCGTAACCGCTTCCGTTGACTGTGCTGCATGTAACAGCTCGTCGGTTTTACTTTTCGATTCTTGTTTCACACTGTCTTTGAAAGCGTCACGTCCGATTCCCTGAACACCTTCGCTAATGTGGCTTCGGATGCGTTGCTCAGCCAATCTAATGCTGTATGCGACAGTATGAGCTGCCCAAAGCCCGTGACGGACGACTCTGGGGGCGTGCAGTGCTCTGTATGTACAGCTGCTGCTGCAACGAGACCTGTACCGATTTGAGTTCTGACCATTACGCAACGTTCTCGACTAGCGATAGCATGCTGTTCAACTGCCTTGTATGCCGTGGCCATTAATCTAGGCGTTTTCAGTCACAGCGGAGACATCGAGCAACGTCGGGCTGGGTAACCAGCAGCTGCGGTCTTTCCTCGCATCACTTGACTATGAGGTGGAGTTACTTATGAAGAAACTTTTGATCTCTATGAATGTCGACTCATTGGAGTAAGCCACGTATCCGACCTCACCTGCTATCGATGAGAATCCGAATGAGTTGACGGTTACCGTGTCGTGTGCTCCGGCTACCCAGAATGCCCCCAACGCGACCACTGATGTGGTACTGGACACCGTCCAATGCGAAACCGATCTTATAGCTCCTGTGCCCACTAAAAGCAACAGGAAGAAGGATAAGAAAGGCCGTCATCATCATCATCATCATTATACATGTCAGCTAAAGATGGTAAAACACCTCCGCTATTGTACCGCAATACATAAAGGAAATACATACATACATACAATACATAAAGGAAAAATAAATACGACAGTTGAATGCCAGCTGAGCTACCAGCAACGGATACGCATCGTTCCGGTAAGCTACTAGCCGGCTACTAGGCAAAAACAAAAATTTAATTACGTTTTACCCTACGAAATAAGATCGTAGATGGAGAGGGAGGCTAAAGGGATGGGGAGGGGCAAAGAAACTCACAGCAGGAACGCCACTGAGGTCGGCTCCTTGCCATGTCAGCAAGTGTATCCAGCCAAACGTGTTCACCGTCTTTTGGACCCCAACCAGGGAGCCGTGAAGCTCCAACCGAGGCTAGCTCCGAAGTGAGGGCCTTCATTCCTCTGGACCAAGTCATCGCTTGGCCACCTCTCCTCTTCTTCCACCCACATCCCCGGTGAGCAAACAACGCACGTCGAGGGAGTCGGTGGGCTGGCATGCGCAACACGTGGCCCAGCCATCGGAGCCTGGTGAGTGAAATGACAGTGCTGAGCAGTTCATTCCCTTTTCCTAGGCCGTAAACAAGGCGTCGAACACGCTCGTTACTCACGCGGTGTTCCCACCATATGTGAGCCAAACTGCGAAGGCAACGATGGTCGAACATAAGTAGCCTCTTCATGTCCGCCGATCTTACGGGCCAGGTTTCGCAACCGTACAGTAAGGTCGAACGCGCCGCTGCATTGTACACTCTACCCTTCAGGGCGAGAGTAATGTCGCGCCGTCGCCATAGGTGGCGAAGGTTAGCAAAAGCACTTCGAGCTTTCGCTATGCGGTTCGTGATCTCGTCTTCGATTCCAAGGGCGCTGATACAACTTCCCAGGTAATTGAATTTCTGAACGACTTCTAGGTGATCCCCACCAAGGGTCAGCACAGGGGCGAACCCTGCCAATCCTGGAGGAACGCTTTGCACTTCGGTGGTGCAAAGCAAAGCCCGAAGCGACTGACAGCCAGTGCTAATCTGTCCAGCGCGGCTTGACACGTCTGGGAGCTGTCACAGATGAGGGCAATATCGTCTGCATACTCCAAGTCGAGAAGTCATTCTCCTGGGAGTAGCTCCACACCTTCCAACCCATGTTCTGTAAATGCGATCTCCATGACTTCGTCAATAGCGAAGTTGAAT
Source organism: Dicrocoelium dendriticum (assembly GCA_944474145.2). Lineage (NCBI taxonomy): Eukaryota > Metazoa > Platyhelminthes > Trematoda > Plagiorchiida > Dicrocoeliidae > Dicrocoelium > Dicrocoelium dendriticum. Next base: position 2,088,936 of record OX104067.1, on the reverse strand, counting down.
AGGAAAGGTGACAGCGTGCATCCTTGTCTCACACCGCTGGAGATATTGAAGGGTGGCGACAGCCTGCTGTAAGCCCTTACTCTGCCCGTGCTACGCGCATATAATGCTTGGATAATATTTACATATTTCTCGGGCACACCTTTCCTGAGTAGACAATTCCAAAGGGCACATCGATCAACTGAATCGAAGGCACCTTTGATGTCGAGGAACACGACTACGGTGGGTCGCCAATATGTGTGACGGTGCTCCAATAACTGACGCAAGGTGAAGATGTGGTCGAAGCAGCCACGACCCCGACGAAACCAGGCTTGCCCCTAACGAATCTGGCTTTCACGAGCGCCAGTCAGTCTGTGAAGAATTATGGAGGCGAGTAATTTGGAGGCGATGGAGATCAGACTGATTCCTCTATGGTTGTCGCATTCCGAGCGTGAGCCGCCTTTGAAGATGGGAACAATAACGGAGCGGCTCCAGTCGGTTGGGACAGTTTCCTGCTCCCACAGTTTCACTAGTAATTCATGCAAAGCATCAACAAGAGCAGAGCCTCCGAATTTGAAGAGGGCTGGAGGAAGATCATCTGGTACCGCGGCTTTGTTCAACTTCAACAGTCCGATCTCACGTTCGACTTCTGAGCGAGAGGGTGGATCCAAGGGGACACCCCACGGAGCTGGGCGATCAGTGACCGGCGAATCGAACAAGTCTTGCCGATTAAATTGCTTTTCAAAATGCTCAGCCCAACGCTCCAAACGTTTTGACAAATTGTGGATAGGCTGTCCACTCTCGTCGATAGTTTCACTAACACCAGGTCTCCTGCTGCCCGTTTCCCGTACCAGACGGAATAACTTACGATGGTTGCCAAGGGCAGCGGCCACTTCCATCTCTGACGCACGATGAGACCACCAAGATTCACGGTCTCTCTTCAGGCTAGCACGGAGTTTTGCCCGAAGCTCTTTGCGAGTTTCATTGTGTTCGTTTCCAGCCGGAATATATCGGCGAGCATCTATAAGTTCCAGCGACTGCGAAGAGACCCAATATCCATGTTGTCTATTAGACATAGCACATGAGGATTTGCCTGCTGCTAGTAAGGTCTGGCGAACATGTGACCAGTGACCCTTCAGTTGTCTCCTGTGAGCGCTTGCTCAACTCGCATGTTAGCGTACTTCGATACGCATTCAGAACAACTGGTTTTGTCAGTTGGCTGGTGTCAATACGCTCACAGCGTCGTCGTGGGCGTCCGCCGAAACGCATCCGCATGTCAGCGCATACAAGTGCATGATCGGTGTCCACACATGTGCTTCAATCGAGCGACAATCCGAAAACAGCCTCTCCAGCGGCAACTTATCGCAATGTGATTGATCTGCAAAGGCTGGTTTGAGGTGGTGGGCGCCAAGTCACCCTTCGGCGGGTGCTGTGTCGGAAATTAGTGCTCGCAAGAAATAAGCGAGCATCTTCACACAAATGAAGTAACCGCGCACCGTCATTATTACGGGAGCCTACACCGTGTTGACCGCCCAGATGCAGTTCATCAGTGGACAACTTTCCAACTTGTGCGTTCATATCCCCTGCCAGCACAACAGTGTCCGTGCTTCTTCTGTGGCGAAGGAGCTGGGTCAGTTGGCGGTAGAAGTCGTTCTTTACCGAATCATCGCTACAGTTGTGGGCGCATAGGCAGCGATGATGAATAGACACCTATTAGTCCCGCGCGACTTAGAGCTTTAAACGAGCCAGCCAATCGGACCGCACACATCCGGCTACTGATTGGAATCCAATCAACCAGAGCAGCTTCAGCCCGGGGACTCAGGGCAATACCAACACCGGCTTGGCCGGTGCTCGAAGCTGCATCGTCACCGGATAGGCGCAAGGAAAAAATACTGCTTGCGTCCCCTGAAGGGGATCGCAGAGTGAGCACAGTGCTCGAGTCTTGCAGGCGAGTCTCTGATAAGCAGCAGATATCGATCGAGAGGGTCTCCAATGTTCGGGGAAGTGCTGCCTGTTGACCGATTTGTAGCAGTGTGCGTACATTGAGGCATGCCAATCTGAAGGAGGATCGAGGGCTCCAAATGGAAGCCGATGAACTGGATTGGACCGCTTGGTTGGACATGGGCTTGTCGACAGGAGAGGAGTGACGCTCCGCGTTCACGTGTGAGTTGAAATTAGAAGATAAATGCCTAGCAAAGCATGTTGGGGGAGGGCCAAGAATCGGGGGTTGAAAACTGGGGGGATATAAGTGAAGTTGGAAGGGGACGGTAAGAGTGAAAAAGCGTAAGAGGGGGAATATGAAGACGGGAAGGCTTGAGCAGTAGCATCCAAACCCCTATCCACCCTGCTCGATGCAGCAGATAGGGCACTGTTTATTATCCTCTGCGGTGGCCAGAGCATCAAGAAATTGTTTGAAGGAAAATTCATGGTATTGCGATGGCAGGATACTGTCAGGTTGCCTAGGCATAGACAGGAGAACGATTAGGGTTCTCAACCAAAGCCTTTGGTTCAAAAACCCGACCGCAAGGCAGCGGGTTTGGCGTTGGGCTACAAGGAGTCCATTTTAAGGAATAAGGTGCCACCCTCATTCCAACCCCCAACCTGGAGGACCAGGAGGCTGAGTTTGTCTGGCCTCTAACCATTGACCAATCTGGTATGAGTGACTCTGAAGGTGCAAAAGCACCACCCAGCGTAGCTCAATGGATCGCTGAGGCACACAAACCATCGCACCACAGTAAGGTCCAGCCTCATTGCGATGGAAGGAAGGCCGTAAGCACTTCCTAAAGCCTGAAGGGACTAAACCCATGAAAGTGTTCGAAGTATGACACAAAACTCTAACTCCAATCACCCCAGTTCCTTTGACGAAGAAACGTGCCGTGTCAAATTACGCCAAAACCAGAAAGCTTGAAAAATTAAACCATGAGGGAGTTGGAGGTAGAACACAATGCCTTTACCTGAGTTACTCCAACTGCTTTGGCCAAGAATCGCGCAGTATCACCTGACAAACCGATCAAAACTACGATCGAGTCCAAGACTCGTCGAGGTGATTCTTTTAATGATTGCAACATTATCTTCCGTAACATTTCTGAATCCGCGGCGATTCTTCCCAGAGAACGCACGCTGGATGACGTCCAATGGTTCAAACTCTACATCAACAAGATGCTTCCACCTTACTTTCCTGGTGTTGCTCTCATAAAGCTAACCAGGCTGGGGAGCGTCCCTGTGGATACGCTAAATCCACGACCCTGACTACTTCGTGTAGTTCTTTCAACCCGGAAACAACGAAAAGCGTTAATGCGCTTGGCATTCAAACTCATGAGCAACAATATCCGCTTTCAGCCGGACCTCCCAGCAGCAGGTCGACTGAACTTAAAGAAAGCCGTCAAAAGCCTCAAGAACAGATGGGTGGTTGGTGAGCAAGGTCTACTTCTTGTGGGTATTCAGGTGGTGGGCTGGAGGTCAATTTCTGCCCTAGCGGAACCCCACCTGGTAGCGTACAATCCAGGGCTAGTCGAGTCGAGTTCCTTCGGGTAGTGCTCAGCTAATTGTGTAGCCTAAGAAACAAGGTACACGAGGTTTGTCTATTTGTAAAAAATATTGTCCCTACATACTCGTTTTCATTGATATCATGGACAGTAAAAATCTTTACCCGGCTACGCGCTGCGTAGTTGTGCTCTCTCCTTTGACCGCCAAGGTGGGGGCATCGCTCTTTATGTGAACTGTAAACTGGATGTGTTGCAGACCTGTGTTTTCCAGTCGCCAGATCAAATTGTTGAAGCCCTGTCGACTATGATGTGCACTTCCTCTGTTCAGTTTACACTTGTAGTGGTATACTAAAGTCCTAGAAGTATATCCAAGGAGGGTAACGAGTTTATTCGTACTCGGGCTGCAAATAGGTGTCTAATACTGGGGGCTTTTAACCTCTCCGAGGTCTATTGGGCGGATCTATCCTACATTTCAGTGGTGGGCAATTTCGGTTCCGATCTTCTCGAGCTAACTTTGCAGCTGCCTTCGCAACAGTTCCTGGACCTCCCGACTAGGTACATGAGCAACCAGCTTCCGTCTACCTTTGATCTCATTTTTCCCGAAGTCACACGATTTCGTAAGTGATATTACGTAAGCTGTCCTCCAGGAGCCAGTGAGCATGCCTACATATCCTTTCGATGTGCTCTAACTAAGTTTCATCAGGCTACCGTTGAGGTAGACCTTAACGCAATGCATAACAAAACTTCAATACTGCGTTGCGCGCTCACCGTGTCTGACACCGTTGAGACAGCCTGAGAGAAATTTAAGGCATACCTCACCGAGATTTCTGCTCCCCACATCCCACTCATTAAAAAAGGGAGACACAAACGCAGCCTCCTTAGATAGATCATACAGTTAACTACCTGCTAAGGAAGCGCTCGAAGTGCTTGCAAACCTACCAAGCGGCTTCATCAAGCAGTACCTACGAGAGCTATCAAGCGGTTAGAAATAAATAAAAGCAACATCATAGGACTGCTCGTCTTCAGTACGAGAAGTACTTGGCTGACGCAGCCGCAACCAACACAAAGATTCTCTTTGATTTCCTAAAGGGGCACAGCGGTACAAACTCGTCTGTGTCAGGTTTATTACGAGCGGATGACACCCGTGTGCATAACGACTATGAGAAGGCTTGTATACTTAGTGAACAGCATACTGATCTCTTTGTTTGTGAGACCCCTCTACCTTAGATACAGCTGCTCACAAGTGTCCCGGAGGATCCTTGCCTAACTGAAATCAGCATAACGGAGACAAGTCATCGGGCTATTACAAGATCTAAAGCCTTCCAAAGCTTCTGGCTCTGATTCAATTCCTCCGAAGCTGATGCACGAATTGACGGCTGATCTATGTGGACATCGCATGCTTGCTTAAAATGTCGCTGGACAACTGCACCTTATCTTCGGAATGGAGGGAGTCAATTATCTGTCCGATTTTTAACGGCGGTGACAGTGATCTGCCTGCGAACTACTGGCCTGCCAGCTTGACAATCGTAATAATTAAGTTGTTTGAAAAACTGGTCAGGGATTCGGTAGCGAGTCGCCTGAATAGGTTTAACCTTCTCAGTGCGGCACAGTACGGACTCCCTAAGGGATTTTCGTGTCTGACAAATTTACTTGTAGCTCGTGAAAGCTGGGCTGAGGCAGCGGACAACGGTCACACTATCGAGATGCATTCCGTTGACTTCTCTAAAGCTTTTGATACTGTCCCACATCAAGGACTCTCATTAAATTTGAGGTCGTATGGGATATCTGGCAGCGCCCTCAAATGGGTGTCTGCTTTCCTAGAGGGGAGAGAACAGTATATTCATGTGGGGCGTAGCATTTCGCTTAGACAAGCTGTTCTCAGTGGCGTTCTGCAGCACTCGGTTTTAGGGCCGTTGTTTTTCACAATTTATGTCAATGACCTATCCCAGAAGCTTGAAGTACCGTCGTTATTGTTTGTTGATGACGTAAATCTCTGGAATATAATGGATATCCCTGAGGGTTCTGAGGTAATTCAGCGTGCCTTAAATAGGCTCTCAGATTGTTCAACCTTATGGTTGATGCCTATAAATCAGGCGAAATGTTCTGTCCCCTACATTGGAGGTGCTATTCCCCCACACGTTATGTAGCTGGTGGAAGTGAAATCTCAGTTGTCACTTAACAGGTTGATCGAGGCATCGTTCACACTTCAGTGCTTCACTCTGGAGACAGTTGGAAGAAGGCTGCTTGCAGAGTTTTCCGTACGATGTGGTTTATTCGACGCTCCTTCAGTATCCTAACGGCCGATATTTTTGTGAAACAGTTCTCAGACTTTTTGCAACCCCACTTAGAAATCTGTGTCCAGGCTTGTCCACCATGTCTTGTAAGGGACAAAATAGGACTGGAGCTGGTTTTACGGGTGGGAGAGTGCAGAGTTTACGGAATCAAACGTATCCCGAAAGTTTGCTTAGCTTGCGTATGTACTCAATGCACTACCGCAGAATTAGAGGAGACTTGATTCTCACTTACCGTATCCTAACGGGTAAGATCCGTCTGAACTTGTCCTGGCTATATAGTCCTGCCAAGCTGCCTAGTCAACTGTGTCACCCGTTAGTGCCGCACAAACTGCCTTCTGACCGGGTAAGAACGGAAACTCTCTTGTCGCTCCGGGTTATTTGACGGTGGTACTCGCTACCGAAGCACCTCGATAGGGAATCTACGGTTAAAGGTTTCGAGCGTCAGTTAGATGCTCTTGGGTGGCGGTACGAAACCTTCCCCTTTTCCTTACCAACCTGTATCTTCAGCTATCTGTTTGTTTTTCTTATGGTTCCTTTCATACCTTGGTATCATTACTATTTGACTAGCATTCCTCCTCTTGCCTTCTTAGCTCACCCTTTACGCTTTCTTACTTCACATAAACTCGCCTGGAGGGAACCGCTTGGCAGGAAATGTGGGCAGTAATTGATTGGTCAGTGTGTGATGCGGTCTTTGTTTTAGGCTTCACAGCTCAAGCAGACCTAACAATTCAGGGTTTAGCGGCACGTAAAACAATGAACATTCACGACATTATCCTCTCGTTCCGGCCCCGATTGAAATTGTGCTTGAACTGGAGATTGCGAGTCGAAGTCCATCCACACAACGTGTACTTCAATATGATCATGCACTCGGTTAGCTCCTCCTTTCAAAACGCAAATAAAGTTGCGAACTGTCAGGTTCAAGTGGTTTAACAGGGTTTTGAAATCTTATGAAAGAGATAAGAAGAGTTATACTGTTCTTTCCTCACTTACAAATGCTACGTTGATGATAGTTGTGTCATTTTTTTCCTCGGAGCAGCAGTTTACACAGTTGGTGGAGTCCCTAAACATACACATGCAAATACGTGAAGTAGAACTGCATAATTGCCTATCATATCTAGACATTCGCATCAGTCGCAGGAATGATGGTCATTTAGCGAAAGTTAATTTGGCTCAGCCAGCCTCACACAATTGCTCCCATCTTGACAGATTTCAGTGCCTGAGTAGACGAGGCATTTATTTCGCTGCACAACCTTACATGACCAAGTGTAAGTGTCTGTAAGAGATTGCAATGACAGGCAAATCCCAGATTTCATTACATTTTTTCACCTCATATGTTCACACCAAAAGGAGACAATTTCGAGCAACATCAGATTTGCCGTCATCTCTTATGGATTTATATTTTGGACGTACAGTTTATTCTACTTAAACTTCAATGCGTTCACCGGTGTAAACCCAATTATACTAACCATAACATCATAACCACCGTACGGGACCTGTTAAGCATTAACTTTTTTACCCGTAGAGAACCACTGTTCCATTGTACAAGCAAACACTTAGGAAGACCCTAGTTAATCGTGCTCTGCCGACTGTTTTGCCGATAAGCTGGTTTTAATTATGGGAACACTTAAGGCGAACGGCTGGTCTCTAATATGTAAGGAAAACCACCGTCAACCGCGAGGTCCGAAGAAATTATTGTTCACTGCAGCGACGAAGGAGATTTCTATCGATTTACCTTGTAATGCTGAATGATCGAGTCTCAGGACAACGATGCATGTAATCTCGGCTAATCAAGAATGGTCTATTGCTGTAAAAGTTGTCTTCATATCCAAACGCGGAATTTGACTGTACCCCAAACAACGGAAACTCAGTATATATCGGGGGCAACCCAGACTGTGTATACCGATTCGTGCGTGACTGCGATGAAGTTATATAGACAGAGCCGATAGGGTACTTGCCTTCCCGAATAAAACAATGTCTGCCGAGATAGGTTCACGCTGCGATTGCCTGGACACCCTTCTCCCTCAAGATCCGTGCTGCCTTGCTCGCCGGCTTTCTGGACAGGCAAACAAATAATGGTCTCGGGTGGCTTGACAGAACTGGACTACGGGTCTAAGGTTGTCCTGCGTCACGCTGATTCCCGCTTCCTTCGGTTTGTTGAGGTTGTCTCTATAGGCCGAATGAAGCCAACCATGGGCGTTCAGAAACAATTATTTATCATCCTAATGCTACTTTAACCGCAAGGGCGAATTTCTGTCATTCACTCTGCTCAGCAAACGTGTTCTGTCGCAACCAATGTTAGCTCCATCTGTGCATATCAAATAGGTGAAGGATTTAGTTCTCTGTAGCAATGTGTACAGTGTGGTAAAAAGGCGAACACCGGTAGATGCATACAAATTGTATTGGCTCCTCAGTATTGTTAACAATAACGGATATACACCTATATTACTAACTCTGGGTGTGACCAAACAAGCCTGGGAGGCAAAATTAATAACGGAAATTTCACCCCTATGTAAATGAAAGTCTTAACCTGACAAATAATTGTCGCTGAATTCACAGGGCTGGCTTCATCCGGCTTATTGCGACAGCTTCGGTGAAACGAATGAAGCGTTGATTAAGTTGACGCAACACAATTGTGCACGCGGATCCATGCTATGTCTCGTGAAGCGCAACCAGCATTTTCCTATTGATGAAGCTGGTGGACTGTGCTCGCACGACGGTTCAAAAGGGCAGGGAAGCTGGTCAGTTTCACATCAAACACACCTTGGCACGTGTTCCTTTATTCGGGAGCCCGATAACCTATCGTTCCTACCTAGGTAACTAGCTCCGCAGGTACACAAGAACTGGTATATGCAATGTGAATTGGTTCCGATTGGCTGGGCTTCCTTGGTTGGAGGCACCAGAAAATTATGAGTTCGATTAATGACTACAACTTGAACAATATGGGGACTTCTCTCATAGCAGAAATTAAACGTTTAGTGATCTACAAAGTGGTAAAGTCACACTTGAAAGATAACTCGCCATACATCTCTCCTTAGCTGTATTTCTCTATAAACCTGTTAGATTAACCATTCGTCACTAGTGTGGTTGTAATTAACTCGAACTCTTCGGACTAACAATAAACCGAGCCAGTTCGTCTAGCGCGACGAACTAAAGCTTTCACAAGTGTGCGTTTGTACCGCATTGGTGTGAAGCTTGAAGCTGCTATGAACCTAGGGGTGGAACTCCCGGCATTAACTTTCCACTTCAAGCTTGTTTTTGTCACACCCAAGATGGCATATCGATTATTGTTAGTGCTAGGGAAAAGACAATAGGAAATAACTGTTTTGATGCCAAGCTTGAGTATACAATTTGAAATTCCGCGTTTGTTTTCCTATTTTGTTCTTTTCAAATCATTGTGCGGAACCAGTTGATTCCAATTATTCAATAACCACCTGATGATCAGGTTCCAGTGTCCCAACTTCCAGCCTACAAGACTTTGTTAATGGTTTCGAACACACGGACACACGTATGGCCATGAATTGAGTGCTTTGCATACCATAAAACTAACTTCAACGGTACTGACAAATCATCAATCACCTACATACATCACTGCGTGGATTCAGCCAACTGTTAGCCTGCCACTCTAACTATGCTCTGAAAGCATGATTATATTGCACATTAGTAAGCATCCTGTTCAGTTCAAGATAATAATTATATTATAAATAATTGATAGTTTCTTCTGAGTAGCTTCCAGCACAGATAGTTTTCCACAAGCCCAGCACCTACCGCGTAAGATCCGCCAAATATTCACATTAAATTGCACCTACTCATGAGCATATAATTACATCATGCCAAGTTGTGGAACACGTTGTAAAACTGCTTAAACAGTTAATCATACTTTCAGTAAGCAATGTTATTTTATTCAGCTTTCAAAAAATGCAACTATCCTCATTATTTACTTTCAGGTATTCCAGTGGATCCGAGTTGCTGACGCAAAACGATCTACGACACTTTATAGAAAGTGAACAAGGGGTATGTTTGAGACAATTATGACAAAAATATGCACGTTTCAATAAGTTTCACTTATTTGTTTCGTTGCCGACAAAATCTGATTAATACCAGGAGTTAGTCGGTTAATTTTTAAAGAGTGCAAGATATTGCAACGTTTTCCTGAATCCTTGTTTGATTTGCTCGAAGCTGAAATTTTTTTAAGAGGCAATTTGTCCATAACCGAGCGATTATCGCGTAGATTCCGGAAGCGCCTCCTATCTATTGCTAATACTATATATAATTGGTACGGCGTTTTCGGCCATTCTATGAAATAATACGACCTACGCCTTACTTTGGTGACTAAACCACAAGTCTAACATCTATATGCTTTAAGCGGTTGTGGAATTAATTGGTAACTGTAGCTTGTTTCGTAGCCTCATTTTGACTAGGCTCAGCCCCGGGGAACCGCAATGGTGGAAGACAATTTCGCACTTTCGGGACAAATCTTATTATGACACCCTACACTTCTGGCTCCACTTTTGCATACTAACTAGATCCTGTAGTCTGGTGAATATCGGCTATCAAGATAATTAAAAGACCTCGACGTTTGGTTGCGTTTTCAAGCCCCTTTTCGGACGACGAATATACAGGCATTTAAAGACGATTAAAATAATAGAATGAATAAAGCGTGGCGGAATCGGAATAAGGAATTTCTTTCGGTAATTCTCGTCAGATTCAAGCATTCCATGATGACGACAAATTGCTAAATGTGCCGGATTGGGCTGCGTATTGATCAGAATAGCTTACAACTTCTGCTTTGATTTTCCCCTGTACCTAATTTACCACATACATCATCATCATTATACATGTCAGCTAGAGGTGGGAAAACACCTCCGCTATTGTGCCGCAATACATGAAGGAAATGATTTGGCGGCGTCCGTATCCGGATTCGCCTGTCACTGTGACGTCCATGGGGACAGTCACCGGACGCCTGCGCCTACAAAGGGGACCATGGGGGGCTTGCGCTGCACCACCCATAGTTCCACCCACACACCCCATATCCGGTGTAAACCCGAAGGAATAAGACCAGGAGGCATGTGAATGGCAGCCACGTTTCATCAACGGAGCCGGCCCACACTCCTTAAACAAGCAGAACGGAAGCATTCCGGCCTACTTGGGAAATCATACACACCAGACGTACACGAGGCGGTGGCTGGACCGTAGCCCGTTCCACACAGGTTGCATGGAACCACTCTTTGGGCCTAGCACCGTCACGAGGACGGTGCACTCCGTCCCTCTCCAGCGACGACTAACTGTCTCCTGGAGCCAGTATGGACGAGGTAGTGGGTAATAGACAGGCAGGCACCTTGTCAACATTCACATCAAGCGCATCCACACCGGGGAGCTCAAGCAACATCTACTTTTGAAATGCAAGATTACTCATCACGCAGACAAACGTACCACATACGCCGCCTTATTGGCCTGGATTAGTAAATTGAATGAGAACATACTCATGGTGCTTCTATTCCGCATACAATAGTGCCTTCTCCGGCACCTGAGCAACCGCCCTTTTGAGCAGTCCACGGAATTCGCATCGATCAAATTTGCCTTGGATTCGCAACACCTGAAATCAACATGAGTTTGTCATAAACTCACCTTCTTCAAATTCTGGTGATGTTATTTTCGGTTTGCTCGAATGTAGTTTTACTGCACTAAGTTAACCGTACAAAACCGGTATGAAGGTCCTCGTGGAATTCATTCGGTATACACATATATACATAGATTGGTGTCATCTGTATCCAATGGCAGTTCGCATGCAACATATGCGCATGTGTTTCCACGGACTTTATTATTAACTGTCACAAAACTGGAGAGACACATTAGTCCGCATGAACAAGCATGTATGAACAAACATGTATGGGTTTCATTTGGAGGTCAGGCTAAGAGTTACTTGCACAGGCATGAGATTAAGTACCCAATACGTACTGTTGGTGTTCGCCTCTTACGGCTTATTTGGCACGACAACTACCACAGTACTACAACAACTAAGTCTCACTGGCCACTGTCAAACTTGCGGTTTTCCAAACAATGTTCGCACTGTGTTGCAAATATCCAAGATGTAGCATGGTTATCATCCAAGTACTCATCCGTTTATACATACCGTTGTGTATCCTGTTGTGGCTATAAACTACTTGGTTACGATCTACTTTAGTACGCCTGGGGTGCAGCTATTCGGTGCTCGTAAAGTGAACAAATTTTCCCTATGCGCTGATTCCTTTCCGATGTAATTTACTAAGACACTTACGTACCATTTCCGTTGGCATTACCTTTTTCTTAGTCTACCCAGAAGATTGAACCCGTCTAAGACATGAAGGAAATACATACATACATACATACATATAATACAATACACAAAAGAAAAACAGATACAACAGTTGCATGCCAGCTGAGCTACCAACAAGGATCATGTGAATTATTGATTTCTTCCTGTTGGAAGTAAACAGGCTGAGCTATATGCAGCCCAATCCGGTCCATTTAGCACTTTGTCATCATCACGTAATATTTGAGTCTGATGAGAATTACCGAAAAGAATGCTTTACTCAGATTCTGCCTTCCCCTTGTTTCATTCGATTATATAGCAAACTTTTGGTTTGCTAACGTGATTCTTTCGAGCTTAAATTAGTTGACATTCAAATGAAACTTCTCTACATATACCTGGTTGCCACCCGAAATATCCCGTTTCATCGATGTTATTGCACGGCACTAAATTTCAAGAGTCATTTTATGGACAAAAGTAGTTCCTTTGTTTGTTTGGTTTTCACAAAGATATCGCCGAACTAGGGATTAAGCTCATGACACAGAAACTATCGCCGCACTCTCGTGCCCGTGTGCCACTGAGTTCCACCAGCAATGTTGCGTGTCGCGGTTCACTCATACAACGGAAGCTTCGAACAGGCAATTCATCGAGGTGCCACTAACAGCTTTGACAAGCACCCCACAGGCCGGGGATGTAAGCGAGTGAGCCAGCAAAGTGTACCCCTTTGCTTCCAACTGCAATATCTACTTTGTGTATTTATAAAAGTGAGCAGGTATTAAACAGCTTAAGCAGTGTAGTGATGTGTAGAAGAAACAACTTAAACACTCCACTTCCGATGCACTCTCAGCGATGACAG
>OX104067.1:2036094-2075549 GCA_944474145.2 Dicrocoelium dendriticum | reverse complement strand
CAGAACTGAGTGCTGCGACATTTTGCTGAACGATTAGCGCCATGCGCAACACCAATAAACAATAGCAAACTATTACACTATATTTGCCTCATTCTTAAAAATGAGTTCGTTCACTTCACACTACTGGGACTTCCAGCTGTAGCTTATGGAACGGACGCTGTCTTAGCTACAGTGTCGCCTTAAGTAACTTCAGCCAAACTCTTCGGTTTCATGAACTTAGTTCTATAGTGAGAAGGAAATTTCATCGCGTAATTCGTACTTCTTGCCAAATTTTAGTCTAACATGGCCCGTTCAAGACAATCCCCAATACGATTTGCTTAGATTGTCTGTTTATGATTTGTGGTATTAGCCTGAGTAGACAGCATTGTTGCACAGTTTCGTCGCCAGCCTATGTGAGATCAGCATTGGTGCGTTGCCAATAATGTCTGGCTAATATTGGCACTTGGCTAATCCAGAAATGTTGTCACTTGCAACTTAACCGACCTTCCTATATGCATCCTACGTTGGAGACTGCAAGTAATCCCCTGATCTGCCACTCATGTTTGTCCACAATGGGGCTTCAGTGCTTAATTTTGGATTCAGGAATGCTGTTGCGACCTGAGAAGGTCGATCGAACTTCTATCGGTGCTTCAAGAATCATCTCGGCTGGTCTCAAATCGCTTGCAACATACTTGCCAAGTTAGATGAGCAGTCTACAAAATGAAAGATGCTTCGCATCCAGAAGTTTGCGCAGGTTTAACTTTTAATGGGGTATCTATTATTGTGGAAGCGGGGACGAGAGCTGACAAGCGTGCATCGAAATCTAACAGTGATATGACCCGAGTCATCCTCCACTCTTCGGCTTTCTGCCCATGCAGAAGACAGTGTTTACTTCTCAAATATTAGTACTTCCCTTACCAATAGCCGTGGGTTCAGTTGCTTGCATAGGATCGAGAGAAAGTGAACTACTGAAGAGGCCAAGAGGAGAAAACACAAGTCTGTAGCTTCTCTGGATTGATACCACGAACAATGAACAATGAGTTATCACGGGTAAAATGGCTGTTGTTTGACACATCCCACGGGATGGTAGGGCTAAAATTATAATATCAAAGCGTCCGTCGACCAGACGCTCTGCTGAGTAACAGTAGGGTCAAATGAGCATTGAATACAAAGGACAAGACCACATGGGGGCAGTTTCAGTTTATGGATTCCGTCGGGAAATGAAATAGGGCAAAATCACCTATTTATCGCCTCCTTATGTCAACATGACGCATCAATCCGGTTGGAAATCATGAGTAGCAAAGTTTAAGAAACGGAGTGATGGGGATCAACGGCAACATCCAGTTGTTTTTTGAATATATCCAAGGTGCAGGAGAAAACTAATGAATCTGGGAGAGAGTTCCAGGGTTCCAAAAGTAAAAATAATTCCGTCGGCATTCCGGAGGGCTGTATTGATCACTCAGTCTTAAGCAGTTAGCTCTGAAGTTGGTATTATGGCTGAGTTTCAGTAAGTGCCGGCATATGTGATTAGAGTCAAACAATTAAAATCCTCCTACTCATTAGCAACGTTTATTTCACTACTATGGGAGAGTTACGCCATTTTCTGTAGGGACCACTGAAAAGCCAAGTAAATTCAGCCTTGGGTGGTAGGGTGGATTTCATAGACTCTTGACTTTTTTTGTAGCCTTGCGTTGTGATGTCTCTAGCACCTTCAGGTCGCGCTTCAACGAAGGTCGCCAAGCTTGGATAGCGTATCCTCTGTGAGGGTGCATGTTAGAATTGTGCATCATCGGGAAGATGGATTGGTCGCAATTCCCCAATGCACTCCCCTCCATGCCGACGTGCTAGTTGCCGCTTTTCGCAGCTGCCTCAGCGAGTTTTGATCTATCTAGGCCGTAATATCTAGTGTCAATGGACTAAAACCTCTTACCAAATCCATCCACTCACGTGCATGCGAAATAGAAAGACTTGGCACCTCCACTTTGTCTCCCTCAAGATCAATGACTGTTCACAAGAGGGAATATTTCAATTGACCAAAAAGGATTACGTTTGACCAAGCTAACCTTTACAAAAGTAACTACATCTCCATACCGCCGATACAAAGAAGCAGATATAGCTCAGGCAGGAATGCAAAGTGATTTTAACTATTTGTTATGCTGCTGAGTTACCGAACATTCCGAAAAGCACTTCCAACTTTGAGCTATGCCTAGGAAAGCATGATAAAATTTTTATAAAAAAGACCATACTTTCTTCCAGTCATGATTGTTACGGCAACTGCTGAGTCTTTTTGGTCAGATATCATTTAGTAATTTCAATTGCTGAGCATAGAAAAAGGACGGATAGACCATGCTAATTAAAAGCATTGCTTATAATACATTTACTTAAATGCACTGGTATGCCAGCTCGAGTCACCCATCTAAATGAAATGCAATCGTACTGCGCATAGTTTTTCGGAATATAACCTTACGCAAGCACTGTGGTTCAAAGTTGGATTGGAGAATCCGCTGCGTGGTTGAATTGCTATAAGCAACCTCTATGAGACCTCGGTTCATTTGAGGTGGACCTTTGTCATTCCGATCGCAAGAACCGAGTGTGAAATGGAATTACTTGGTGTTGCTCAACCCAACACTGGCACCCCAGGACCGCGGTTTCGTCCTGGTTTGGACTCATCAGGTGGAGATAGCCTGAGTTGGGGTGGAAATCAGAGCCTAGTGGTTCACTGCGGATGCGATAAACACCATGCCAAGTCCAACTTGGAATTCGTTCCCCCTGTACCAAGCGTTGATCACGGATCTCAGTGGCATGGTGTTTATGGCATCAGCACTGAACCACTAGGCTCTGATTTCCACCCCAACTCAGGCTATCTCCACCTGATGAGTCAAAAGCAGGACGAAACCGCGATCGTGGGGTGTCAGTGTTGGGATGAGCAACACCAATATACTTCTAAGCGCCGTGGTTCTTTTGCTGTTTTGCATCACCAAACTACTGAGTGAGGATCAGCTGCCTAATACCGCTTTGAATATCACCATATCTCCCCGCTTGGCGTTGATATCCAGTCATTGTCTATGTGTACTAGTTAGACAAACCACTTGCACTAGATCTACTCAATTGTTGCTCGTTTCCTCAGTGAGTTAAGATTGTTCACTTAAAAGCCTTACCGCATCATCAAAGCTACTTCTCTCTGTCAAGTATCGTCTGATTGTCATAGGACTCAAGAGACAGAGAATTCGGAAGCTACTATTGATTTAACAATTTCCTTTCGTTTTTGGTGAATGCAGGAGATCGGATAAAGCTGTGTGGAATACACACTTTTAGCTACATAGATTGCTAAATGGGTGTTTCCGGTCGAGGCACTCTGGTGCGTCACAATTTTCATGTGCCGAAAGATGAATTGGTTGGTTGGACAGACTTTATATTTAGCCTCAATTATTTGCGATATCTTAAAACAACCTGCCACACAAATATCGAATAGCAAATGCTGTATTATGGGCATAATTACAAACTTAGATATCTACAACTGCATCGGAACATGAACAAAAACTTCTAAAACTGTCTATGACTTGCCGTTTCTCTTATTGTTTTCAGGCTCGCACATTATATCGAAAAAGAATGTAACTCATAGTAACTTGACACCCACAAATGTGAGATATTCTATCAGTGTGTACTGGTTATTGGTGGCCAACAGTACAGTAATGCACATCCAACAATCTTTTGAACTGCTACACTGAGTTTGATTCCATATAAATGCTCCCGCAACCGCTTGTAAACATTAAGCACCTGCAGTTCAACGCACAGGGGGTGAAAGACTCGTTTAAGTTGTGGCATCAGAAGGATGTACCGGTGTCCGCGTGTTCTGCGTGATGCTCGCAAGTCGCACAGGAGTCTCAGCATGGCAAATTTAGATGTATTATGCGGTAAGTTATGATGAGGTTGACTCGCAACCGACGATAGGTCACGGTGTATAGTCGTAGCCTCTCGAAACTGCCTTCGTACGGTAAGCCCCACAAACTAGGAATGAGCCTGAGAGACATGTTCAATCTTCTGCGCCTCACGCTGAGTAACTGTATAATTGTCGGGTGAGTCGTATTCTAGTACTATTCTTATGATGGCGAAAAAGATGGGCCTGAAACCTCTTTTGAGCAAGTCCAGAATCTGCGCCTCAGCGTCGAGAGTATGTGACATTCAATGACAAGAAACAGATGTCGTCTGGTGTTTGTCCCATGGACATTCTGCCTTCGAGTTACCCAAACTGTTTATGATGACGTAGGTGGTCTCAGACAGGCGCCGACTCCGTACGAGTCCATTAATCATAAACTGTGCGTATCTAACCGTGTGTTACTTTGTGGTTTCGTCTCTGTCTGTGATTTCTGGACGCTATCATGATCCTGGGTACCTTCTTTCCACGGATTATTCACGCGTTGCAGTATGGTCCGCCGCCCTCATTTTTATTCCTTCGTATTTGTAATGCAGACAACGTTTGAGTGTGTAATTAGCGCGTGCATCGTGTTGCGAGCATGTAGTATGACCCACAGGCTGGTTCACTATGTTCGTGGGTTTCACAGTGTAATCAGTAGGCAGATCTTGACACGGTTACCATCAGTCATACTTAGTTGAGGAAGTCAAACATGGTAGGGCCAATGGTTTAATACAGGTGAAGTTAAAGCCCAACCGGTTCAGTCAAATGGGCACAAGAATAGCTTAAAACTCGAATAGTTGCTGACCAGAATGAAGTCCACAGCGAGAAGTGAGGTTCACACCGATGTACGCGCCTTGACAAATGTAAATCTACCGTAAATTCACCTGGACTGACAACACATGGGCGGTTGTTTATGTTCTGTCACCTAGTGATTAGGTGCAAGTGGTGACAATAAGGAAGGTATTCTATGAGCTGATCGGCAGTGAACTTGCCAACAAACACTCTTGCTTGGCAATGGGAATTCAAGCAATCTTTTCCTAGTAAAATTTTCGGTGAAACCCGTAACACCAAAGCGCCGGTTAAATTTCTCTGCATATTGTCAAGTGCGTACTGCAGAACACGTGAAAATTAATGGCATCATGGAGACATTAAAAAACTTGAGATAACAAATGCACAAACATACGTACACCCACATACACACGTACCTACCTCTTGGTCAATTCATCATCTGTCTACTGGCTTACCACCAGGGAATAGCCAGTGTGGCGGTGTTTGAAATCCTCGGTTGCACGAATGTATCCCACGATGCAACCCGTACTGGCATACACAACGACGCGCATTCCCACACCTTCGGTTAAACCGCAGCTACCTCTGTTCAACCATCCACACATCATTTACAAATGTACATGTGATTGCAAAGCCACTCACAATAGGCATGACAGAGCGCCAGTTGCGAGTGCGAATCGCGGAGCATTTGCCAGGGTGGCTTAGGAATCGCGTTTCGAACGCAGTCCCGTACACTACCCAAAGTGTGCAGCCAAGGAACGCATATGGTCAACATTTCAGGACGTCTGCATTATCACCGTTCGCCATTGCCTGACAAACACTGTGTTGACCCACGCGCGTATTTTCGGTGTGATCTACACATCAAACAACACTCATGTACTGCAATACGCTGCGGTTGCGATCAAACAGTTTGACCCAAGTCTGTGTGTGCAGAAGCACGCGTTCGTCACAGTGGCTCTACCCTGGTAGTAAGCCTACAGACAAATGATGAATTTAATTGAGCTTCTTCGCATCCAGCTTCCAAATCAGATAGTCGTCCACATACCCGGAAAAGCACTAGACTGCAGTTTCAACCAGTAAGGCGCTATATCAAAGTTAACTTGTAAATCATGACGGTCCGAAGCTGTCCCCCGTGGCCCAGTGGCATAAGCTGCTGACTGGCGGCTGAAGCCGCTGGTGGTCATGGGTTCGAATCCGATGGATTCGCACTACTGATGATGCCCAACAGCCTGAAACTGCAGTCTAGTACTTTTCCGGGCATGCGGACGACTATCTGATTTGGAAGTTGGCTGCGAAGAACTTCAATTAATGATGCCACCATCCCCAACTCATGATAAAGTGATGTGTGCGTATGTGTGCTACGTATGTCGGTGAATTTGCTATCTCAACTGTCTTCACTCTTCATGGTGTTAATAATTATTATGTGTTCTAAATGGAAATTGAGTCATGTGAGACGGTGAAGAGAAGGGACAGCACAGTCAACTTGGAGATTTTAACTCTACCAGAGTGGAAGCACAGATCACAGCTTCCGGAGGGGCATCCCACACTTAGCAAACATGTACGGAGAAGTTCCACGCAACCCTAAAGTGGTCACATATGATGCGAAGCGTCCACCAGCTGTAATCCACACACGGAAATATTTAATTGGCTCATTCATAATGGTTTCAGTACAGGTGAAAGGCGTGGATCTCATAAGAAATAAGATACAGCTGCGGTCCAAAGTTAGACAAACTTTGTTCAAAAGGTGGAACATCAGTTCCGTCCTTCCACACAACTGGATATGCCACGTACGTACCCAATCTGATTAATTAATACTGGAGACAAGAAGCTACATGACATACATCTGTATTGCTCCATCCATATGATAAAGAGCACGCAAGCGGATTAATGTTATTATTACCGAGCATTGTTAACGCGGTTTCGCTGTGCGGCGTTCTACACAGATGCGATCCGCTCTCGCAATCTATAATCCACAAAATGGGCGTTCAGGAATAGCGACACCAAATTCGTCTTGACTATTTACTCGGGCAAATTTTTCAAAAATTGCACCACTCAAAGCTCGAAGCATAGAGGATGAGCTATCCGCTTCATGTCCTCTACCACAAGCTTTTACCGGTGTACGCGAGTGTTGCTTGATGCACGCAGTGTAGAAGCGGCCTCATCACAGTGGAGTCGTCCAAATATAATAACCGATGTGTCCTTATGAACTCCACTAGAAATCAATCATACGACAGTGTATAGTCCAAGTCTCCTGCTTCGATCTTCGTATGACATACCACTAAACCGGTAATGAACTTGACAATGAGAAGCTGAACCTGTCCCAGCTTCTACACCTCGCAGTAACTGATCGAACAATGGGAAGGTGAGCCGTACTCGAGCATTCGTTTTATGGAAGAAGGGAAGAGGCGAGTGACAATCTCTTCAGATCAAGCGCAGAAGCTGCGTTTAAAAGCACCATGCATACCTAGTCCGTGTCCATATAGCTTGTTCCTTTTGTCCACTGACCTCACGTCGCAAAGCGTGCGTACACCTAGTTCATCCGCGGAGGGTGGGGGGGTGAGATTTGGATATCCCAGGTCAACCCTTCCCCAGACACACACCTAACAGTTTGATTGGATTGACGGGTAGATTACATAAACAAGCGATAGAGGTCAACAGTATTTCCACCGCGGCACCCTAAGCATCTCTCCAGTGCACCTTCCTGCTGTAGTTGTGCTAGACAGATCCTGGTACGTACTAGGTCCAAAACCAATTACGGAATCTACTTGAACATTTTTGTAAGAACTCATGGCTTTCCATAAAAAAGGCATATCGTTCTCTGTATTCGGACAGTAAATCCACCATCGGTCGGTGGTCGAGTAGTCTGCGTGCCTGGTTTACAACGATAAGATCACCGAGACGAATCCGCGTAGGGGTGGGCATCCTCGCGGTATAGCCCAGACGCGACTGGTGGTGGTTGCGTGACAGCGAAGCGCCGTTAGGTCGTAGAGCTGACGATTATATTCATCAATAAACCAACCTACCGGGTATGCTGCCTCAGTGGTCAGAATAAGTGGATTGGCCTTGCTCTCTTTTAACAGCTGTAAACTTTGATCAAGTTGATCTTCAGAAATGTCAGGGGACACAGACGCTGACGAAGTCGATCGGCTAGAGCGTTCAGCATTCCTGCTCGAAGAGGATTTGCTTGTCTCATCGTCGTAACCTTGTTTCAAACAATGACAGTTCTACATACCTAGAGCTTCGAGGTCATAGTGTAGGATGACTTCATAAACTAGTGAAATCGTCTCCTATGTACACGGTTTTGTCTTCTCGCATGAGAATGTTCCTTGTTGACGTCTTTCGACTTCTGTTCTGGGTCGAATGCCTGGGCTTTGGAGGTCGGCACGTTCATGATACATAGAAGGCCACAACAGATTTTTCTGGCTTCGGAATACAATTGTGAATAACTCCCAAAAACGTCACTTTCAATGCAAGTGCTCACCTTGATGATGCAGCAGCAACAGAAGATGTTTGAGAAATCACAGGCGCGGATGATCAAAATACTGCCGCAGAAATCGAATGATCAGTCACCCACAATATTCAGCTATTATGATCGAGACGCCGGATGCACTTTCGAATCTCGGTTCAGAAAATATGAAGATACATTCCGGACTGAGCTGGCTGATACGGAGGATGATTGGAAATCCCGGTCGCATCTGCGATAGCCTAGGACCAAGGAACACCAGAGATTTGTGAATTTTATTCTTCCTAAGATTTGGAAAGATTTTAAATTTGACGAACTCATTGAACTGTTAAGATAGATTTTTGGGGAAGCGTCCTCTATTTTTAAAGTGCAGTATTTCTGTTTGAAAGTTTTCAAAAATGACTGCGATGATTTTGTGTCTTTTGTGACCACGGTTAACTGTCAGTTTCAGAGTTTCAACCTTAAGGAAAGGACGGAAAACCAATACAAGTGTCTGGTATTTTTGATGGTCTTCAATCGCTCCGTGACTTAGAGATTCGTACCCGCTTACTCAGTAAGATGGAGCAGAATCCTAGCATGAATCTGAGATCAGTTAGTTCCGGGTGCCACTGTTTGTTAAAACTGAAACACGATACTGCCGTGATTGGACGAGAAGTAGTCCCTGGCTCTAATAACTTGCGTACTGTGACAAAAGACACTTCAGTAAAGCCCACTAATTCCTCTAGATGCGGCACCTCCAACAAATCCCAAACAGTCTGCTGGGATTGTGGTGGTTGGCATTATCTCCGGCTGTGCCTGTTCAAAAAGCATCGCTGTCAGAAATGTCACAACCGAGGACACAATGAGGATCATTGCTGCGCAAACAACGGAACACTTCCGAAGTCCCAGTCCAGCCAGTTCAGAAAAGCCGGACAAATGTCTATGTACAAATTAAATCCTGTTATGGCTGCGTTCGAAACGGACGCAAAATATCTGCATATATGTGTGTGACTGTGCATATCAGCAGCACTCCTGTGCGTCTCCAGCTCGATACAACATGTGATATTGCTTTATTGTCACCAAGCACATGGAAGATTATCAGACAATCTCCCCTAAAACCGACAAATCGCACAGTGTGGAATGCTTCTGGTGCAGTCCTGGAACTCGCAGGTGAACTTGTGTTCTGTGTTTTCCATAATGTGTCATTCTCTGCTGTGTGTTACCTTTTTAATCGACCAAATCTAAACCTTCTGGGTCTTGATTGGATCGCGAAACTCAAGCTTCTCGACCTCCCACTTAATTCGGTGTGCCATCAGTTGTGTTTTCAGTCTGTGATCAATCCTCCTAGGAATGTTTTGCCAGAGCTTTCGCGTCAGAAGTTTGCTCAAGTATTCCGAAATGAGCTTGGTTGTTGCACGAAAACCAAGGCGGTAATACTATCCTTCCACTCCAATGCAAAACCTGTCTTCCGACCCAAACGTCCAGTACCAAACGCGGCATTACCAAGCGTTGCTCAGGAAATGAAGATGCAGCAAAGGCTTAGCATCCTTAAAACTGTGAATTACTCCTCATGGGCTGCTCTGATTGTGGGGACTAAGAAACCAAATGGGAAAGTCCGAATTTGTGCAGACTTCACCACTTGTCTGAATGCTGCTCTGGAAAGTCACCAATATCCGTTGCCTCTGCCGGATGATTTGTTCGCAAGGCTAAATGGTGGCAAATGTTTCGCCAAACTGGACTTGTCGGATGTGTACCTCCAGGTAGGCGTTTCTGAGGACTCGCAAGAGCTGCTGACCATCAATACTCACGGCGGCCTTTTTCGATGCACTGGCCTAATATTTGGAGTAGAAACGGCAACCGACATTCTTCAACAGATCATCGACATCATGTTACAGGACGTCACATTTTTGCGGCATATCCTGACGATATCATTGTCAAGGGAACTGATCCGACGGATTTAGAGAACCGGTTTGAAAACGTGCTTACTCGAATCCAAGATTATGGCAGTCGCCTAAGTGAAGAAAAGCGTGAATTCCACATGGATTCGGTAAAATACTCGGGATTCATCATTGAGCAATACGGTCGAGGACCGTACCCTGCTAATATTGAGGCAATTCAGAAATTGCCTCCACCCGATGATGTGACGACGCTGCAATCCTTCCTGGGATTGGTGCGTTGCTACAGCGCTTTTTTTACCGGCATGCATGATATACTGGGTCCACTGAACGCATTACTTCTCAAAGATTCCACGTGGTGTTGAAGCACGGAATGCAGTCAAGATTTTGATAAGATCAAAACCACCCTATCATCAGGCCTGCTGTTGACTCATTCCGATCCGAACTTACATAGCATTGTTGCTACAATTGTGTCTAATTACGTAGTCGGCGCAATTGTATCTCACCGCATTCCAAACGGAACTGAGAAGGCAATTGCTCATGGCGCCCGATCGTTGACGCCGCAGAAGGTAGCCACTATCAAATTGAAAAAGAAGCTTTGGCAATCATCTAGACCGGTAGGAACTTTCACGAAATGCATTATGGCCGTCATTTTACGCTGGTCATGGCTCACAAGCCCCTACTTGCTATTGTCGAGTCCAAGAAGGGCATTTCATGTACTCAGCCAATCGCCTCCAGAGGTGGGCCACAACGCTTTCGGGATATGATTTCGAAATCAAGTACCAATCGACTGGGGATATTGGTCAGGCCGATGCTTTATCCCATCTCATGGACGAAGATCGACACTAACCAGAGGACGTTGTAGGGGCAAACATCTCGATCGAGCCTGAACTTTATTGCGTTGTCGCAGATGCAATTAAATCCATCATAGTAAGGACTTCTCAGATACGTGTCGCAACTTCACATGATCTCCTGCTCCAGCAGGTGCTTTTCTTCCACAGCTCAAAATGGCCACCTAAGATTGAAGACAGTGAACTGAAGCAGTTTCATCAACGTCGCAATTCTCTGTTCATTGTCGACAGCTGTATACTCTTGGCGGAACGGGTAGCGGTGCCCAAGGAACTTCAGCCGACCATTCTGAAGCAATTCCACACCGGACATACGGGAATAAACCGGATGAAGTCGTTGTTCAGAAGATACGCGAATTGACCTCATCCGGATGCTTAAGTCGAAGGTCTTGTCCGCACTTGCGCCAAATGAGCAGGTGCTTCGAATTCGCCAAGGAAAGCAGAGCTCCATTGTTTGCCGTATCCTGGGAAGCCATGGTCGATGCTCAATGCCGATTATGCTGGACCTAATAATGGAAACAATTTCCTTATCTTGCTTGACGCCTACAGTAATTGGCCAGAGGTACTGCATTTGTCATTGACTACTGCTTCAATGACCATCACTGCGCTTCGTTAGGTTTTCAGTCGCTTCGGGTATCCGGACACATCAGTGACTGACAACGGAACTCAGTTCACTTGAGCGACTTTTGAGGACTTCTGCAATTAAATAGGTATAACCCGCATGAGGTCACCCCCATACCATCCACTGTCGGACGGACTAACAGCGTGATTCGTGGACAACTCCAAGTGAGCATTACTGAAGTCGAATGGGGAGGGACCGACAGCCGAGTTCGTTGTGACTTTTCTCTTTGCCTACAGGATAACTCCAAATCTGCAGGTGCCTCAACGTAAATCTATGGCTGAAGCACTAATGCAACGGAAATTAACATCCAACCACGTTTTGCTTAAACCAGCTGACAGGAACAGCTTGAAGCGAAACTATCAAGTGAAACATCAGTTCAAAAGGAGACCCGATGCTCAGAACCGAGTTCGTTTCAAAGGGCAACCTGTGCTGGCAAAGTACCACCATGACAACCAGATTACTAGGACTCCAGGAGGTATCATTCATCGAAATAGCAGTGTCATCTATGACGTTGCTTTTAATCCTGAGTTTTGGGTCCGGCATGCCACTCAGTTCCAGTCTCGTTTCTCTCCGGATGCATCACCAAAGCGCAGTATGTTACCGTTAGACTTACTTCTCGACACTTTCCGTAGCAGCCTAGAAAACTCCAAACCCGAACAGAAGATTTCACTTCCTACATCTTTACCGGAGTTCACACCCAAATGGTGGACGGATCGACGCCGGAAGTCAGTGCTTCTTATGCAGGTGAACCCCAGTCTGAAATTTTATGCGGTTCATTCAAAAGCGGGAAATGTTAGGGGACGCTGACCCTAACGAAATCGATCTGAAAGAGCATTCAGCGTTATGCTTTGAAGATCATTCGCTTGTCTCATCGTCGTGACGTTGCTTCAGCCAATGACAGTTCTACACACTTACAGCTTCGAGGTCATAGTGGAGGAGGACTTAATGAACTAGTGAAATCGTCTCCTATGTACCTCGTTTTGTCTTCTCGCAAGTGAGTGTTCCCTGTTGACGTCTTTCGACTTCTGTTCTGAGTAGAACGTTTGGGCTTTGGAGGTCGGCAAGTACGTGATACATGGAAGGATTCATTAAGAAGGGACTCAAGAGACTAAAATCCAACAAATCTCTGGGCTTGGGTAATCCATTGCCAGAAGTTTGAAAAATATGTGCTGATTCTCCTACTCAAACCCCAACTGGTCTGTTCAACAACACTGTCACTTGGGTGACATCACCGTCGTTGACGCATCGATCAGAAGGATTTCCGTAGCTAATTTTGATATCATATGTAGTATAAAACATTGTGCGTATCTTGGCTGCTGAATGTTTTCGAAAGCCGCAATTAACAGGGAGTATCCCAGTTGTCAATTCTGTGGATATCTTTCAATTCGTTCATATGTATCAACGGTTCACACTGAATGATGTATCAATCTTGGTTCCCTCAATACCACTAAACTAAGCCAAAGATTTGCCATCCGTACGACATCTTTTGTTGTTAAAATGGTTCTGGATGCCTGAATAGTTCAGCGTTGCACAACCTGGTTTCCGAAAACCAAGTTCCTTCAAATACGAGTAGGCTGTGACTAGTTTAAAGATATTACTCACGTCGAACAGCCAAAATATAGGAAATTCTCTCTTCGCCCTGCCTTCTCTGCTGTTCTTCAGATAGCTATTGTATTACAGTTCCCATTTTGTCTATGTCTAAATTCTGAATGTACCACCCGCCACTAATAAATGTATGTATGCTGACGTACTTTTCATGCGGAGTACCGCTCCCACCGTTCATGAGTTGATCGCTGCCTCAAGGTGTTTTGATACAATGATCTTCGTCCTGAACAGCTTCTCTTGACGCTTCCAAACGCCACGGTGTTCTATTCTTTTTTCTTTGTAGTAATAAATTGCCACCTCTTATAGATATCTCCTTCACTCTGACTGTGAGCGACGGCCCCATATCCAGCTCATTCACTGTAAACGACCTCGGTATCTTTTCATCAAAATCATGTTGGTTCACTCACGGTTGCACAATTTTCCTGAGGTAGTAAGATTTCCCTCTTATGCTGTAAGACTTACTATGCTTGCTGCAGCAGGTAGTTGCTTCTGATTTTGCGACTTCATGCATCAGCTCCCATTCGTTAGACTGATCACTTACTAACTTCCATGGATTGCTTCAAAAGTACTATCCTTCTGATTAGAGTCGATAAAGCTTTTTTAGGTTAGAGTTTTATCTGGAGCTTCTGTAATTAGTTAATCGTTATGAGGCATAATGATGGGAAAACCCAATGTGGAAAAATATCGGCAACCGTACGCATAATTTCTGACAGCCGAAATTTCCACCACTCCGCGGGCTTTCTACAGCGCACGCTGCATCTCTATCTAATATTGGTGCACATATATTTGTGACTTCCAAGTGTTCTTCTGTTGAAACGTTAGTGCGTCCCGCCGTTAGTAAGTTGTAGTTATTTTTCTTATACTTCTATGCTACTAATGATTGGTGAAGTAGTATCTACTTTTGGCCCGCCGCAACTCTTTCTGCAAGAAATTTTCATATTAAGGTCTTATTCAATCCATTGCACAGGGACCCTTCAGAATGGCTGTCTTTTTCGTCTACCTTTTCGCAATGTGGCTATATTTTCCCGCAATTCATTACATTGCACAACAATCTTGCCTTTCACCTATGCCGCTCAATCGATTTTTAAAATGTGAGCTACATGCACTTCTCACTTCAACTCGTTCAAGTAATTTTTGTTGATATTACCATCCAACACATCCTCGGCGTTGTTTAAAATGCCGAAAACCAGCCAATGTTAGTTCAAGACGCTTAGATATGCTCTACTTGGTTTGTTGGTTGGAGTACAAAAAGATGTACGCAAACCACCAATGGGTTCGAGCTCTCAATGAACAGAAGGATGTTGACGTGGTGTACATCGACTTTAGTAAGGCGTTTGACAGAGTGAACCACGAGGTACTCCTTCGTAAACTGAGGACATACGGAATCGGTGGCACGTTACTTCTGTGGATACAAGAGTTTATTGTGGGACGAAGGTTTGGAGTACAGGTTAATGACTATCTGACAGAATGGTTCCCGTCGACCAGTGGCGTGCCTCAAGGTACTGTACTTGGGCCAGCATTATTTCTTATTCATATCAACGACCTTCCGCAGCAGCTCCAGTCACCATGTGTCCTGTTTGCAGATGATTTGAAAATCTGGAGGATCATTGAAAACCAGGACGACTGCGCTCGCCTCCAGCATGACTTAGAGCGACTGTCAACGTGGTCCACTGAAATGAAACTCCCTCTTAACGCAAGCAAGTCGGAGTTCATCAGTATCACCAGACGTCCAGCCACTCGATCATACACCTTGGGCGGCCAGTTGCTCCATCCCAACACATCTGTCAGAGACTTAGGAGTTCTCCCACGACATGATTTAAGATCACTAGAAAATACAGAGAAATTGTACCGTGCGGCACTTCGTATGCTCTGGGCATTACGACGCAGTTTCTCCACATGGTCCGAAGAAACCGTCCCTCGTCTATTCACCTCGCTCATTAGACGAATCCTTGAATACGGTGCCCCAGCTTACCATCCAATAACTCAATGGGAAACTGAAAAACTGGAGAAAATACAGCATATCGCAACTAGAATGATACCAAGTCTACGAAAGCTTCCATATGAAAAACGTTGTGAAAAGCTCGGGCTCTACACACTATCCTATCGCCGAGTAAGAATTGATCTTATTATGACCCATCGAGTACTACACTTGAATCACTTCCCCATACTGCGGCCAATATTTCACCTGCGAGAACCCTGTAACACCCGAGGACATCGTTACAAACTCAGGGTCCCCAGCATGAACAAAGTATCACATCAGCTTTGTATCGAACGAAGAATCGTAAACTTATGGAATACACTACCAGAAGGATTAATAGAGGCCGATTCTGTGAAGTGTTTTAAAACCCGTATCGACGATATATTGGAAACCTGCGCTTTTGTGAAACGATGCACATACATTGCCAAAAGAAGACATTGTATGTCCGGAAATAATAACGCTAGTACAAATATCTAACCGAACACGGATAAACGATTAACGGACCAGACACAACTGCTGATAATTCACAAGTAAATTTTGATTTTTCGTAATTCGATAGAGTTGTACAGAAACCATTCTACTCGCTCTTAAATACAGTCTCAGTCTCAGTCTCAGTCTCAAAATACCTGTGCGTCAATCTAAGCACCATACACTCTCCGACCCTTCATTCTGGTGACAATTGGAAGAAGACTATTGCAGAAGATTTCGTAGGATTTAGCTTATAGTTCGCTCATTTGAACTCCAAACAGCAGACACTTTTGAGGAGTTATTCTCGTTTTTCGCGTGACTTCACACAGAATAATACGTTCATGATTGTTCACCATTTTTGTCCTGCGTTGTTTGGAACTCCATATGGTTTCGCGAGTTTGTACCTGCTTAGGACAATTGTTACAACACTAGACTTGATCCGATCGGCTATTTACTTTGTGAAGCTGTTCAATGCACTATCGTCGGATTCGAAAGAACTTGATCCACACTTCTCGTGTTTTGAAGGAAACGATAGATGTGGCTTGTCTTAGTTATCTAGCCCCGCTAAGTCACCTAGACTTTGCGGCCACTAAATAAAGCCACACAAGCCACGTGATGGCTAAATTGGGACGTAAACTCGCTTATTAGGTCAAGTTATGTAACTCTGGAATTTGCTTACGAGGATTGAATGTCAGCTAGTTGCACTTGTGTGCTAATAACAAACCTCATTCTTCTCCTAACAGGCCAGTATATTAATCTTCCCATTTGCTTGTTGGTGACTAGTTCCTCTGCTGTTTGGGCCTAATCATCACATAAATGATATTCCTATTTCTACATTCTGGGTCTTTTTCTCCCAGCCAAGGTTGATGGTGTAAGGTGTGTGCCATAAATTTGTTCATCAGGGTGCAGGCTGTAAATGTTTGAGGCTTAGCAAGGTTTCAAATCACCTTATCACGCCTCGCTTCAGAGATCCAACAAATATTAAACACTACGTGCATTTCATTTCTAGTTTAACATGGATGATCCAAAAGGTGGCTTTGATCAAGTTTGGTATTAATCGTACTGTCAGCCAACAGGTTGTCTGGACCTACGTTTGCCTCCGACACGTTAGCACAGTTCACCTGAGAAGGATAGTCAACAAAAGCTCGATAATTTCACAACGTTTCCTTATATGGGCCAGTCGAATTTGGTCGTTCAGTTTAATTTCGACGCTGTACTCAATCAATACTGCTGATGACCTACGCTTGTATTACTATACTGCATATAATTACCGTTAGTGGAACAATTGCTGTTCTCCGCAAAGTAATGTAAAATGTACCGCGTTGTCACGCAGTTATCTTGCAAGTTTTGGCGCAGTCATCGGTTCTATCCTTGATAGTACCAGGTGGTGCATTGACTTGACGATTCTCAGAAACATGAAACGTCTACCTATTGCTTTTTCTGACGTGTGGTAGGTTAGCCACTGCGAAGAACCCTCAATGAAATTGCATTTTGGTACTAGGAAATAGTAGCGAAATGAATAACATACATTGAAATTGGGCCGATCCATACTCAATGGGATAGCCAGCACACGGCCGGCAAGACACTGTATGGCTGTTTGACCCCTTCGGGAATCGTCAGCAGTGCGCATTCCATCTGACACTTTTGAAACACGAACCCGCAAATCCACTGTTCCCATTGTGTGATTGGGTTCACTGTGCTATGGTGAGCGTAAACACTGACGTGACTGCTACTAGATGTAATATAGCGCCGCTCTCTATTCCATGACTTACATGTTAACACCGTATAAAGGAAATGGTAGCCCCCTGATTACAAGGAATTGTTAGAGGGAGTTGAATCGTATACCTAAACGTAGGTAGTGAGCGTCGCTAAATAACATGTAGCATCTTAGTTGCACCGGTCTTTGACGTCCTCCGCAGCTCAATGGTCTTAACCACGGACTCTTAACAATCGGTATGCGGGTTAAAGCCTTACCACGACAATATGGAATACGGCCCAGCTAAACAACTGTGATCCGAGCATCGAAATACGGTGAATTCAGTTGCCACAACTCACGTCGCAAGGATAACAATAAATCACGACCTCAAGATAGTGGGATTGAATGCAAACAGCATGCAAGGAACATGGAAGCTAGATGGAATTGCTTTAAACTAATCAGAATGAAAGAAAAATTAACAACCAAATTCGAGGACCCGAATGCAGGAACGCCATTGATTGCTTGACTAGGCCATGTCTTAAACAGTCTCCAACCACTGGTGCGGACCATTCTGAGGCCCCTATCTACATAAAATACTGAATATTGCTGATGATTCCGGATAGAATGGAGCAGTGTGTAGTGTTTTTCCGGACGATTGATGTCTTTCTGGCTGAGTCTACGTATGATTTTCTTGTTGAATTGTATCCGAGGCCACATAGTGGTTTTTCTTTTGTTTTGCATGCAGCAAATTGGCGTCAACACAGAAAAATGCCTACGGTACATTGAGGATTTTGAGCCATCCGAAGAAAACAGAGCTCTCGGACTGATGGGGATTGATGGTAAGTTACGATTGGAAGCATAATATTCCCCGAGTTTCGTGAATTTTTTTCACATGAATGTTCTTCAAAGTAGGTCAGTAGGCAACTTGAAATAATCAACAATTTGCTTGAAAGCTACAACGTGGAAGACCCCAATGATTCACCCCGAAAATTCCCCACTCACAAATGTCGCATAACTACTATCAGGAAAAGTCGTACCTCCTAGGGCCAACCCTTTCCTCTCCAAAGTACATAACTTACAGTAGAGAAATATACGCAGTGTATCGCAGTTAGCCTGAAGATCATGACTGTCTGCCGTTGTCCCGCATGGAGTAGTGGCATAAGTAGCTGGCTTGCAGTGCAAACCGCTTGTGGTCACGGAATCGAATCTTGATGTAGGTGGTGGATGTGCACCAGCAACGATACGCGATAGGTAGACACGTCCGCCTAGAGCTTTCCCGGGCAAATGGAGGACTATGTGATTTGGCTGCGGCTACCAAGTAACCCAAAATATGTGTATTTAACCTAGCTCGTCGCACGGTTGCGTGGGACAAAAGATACGGTCAATGGTCTTAATCTGCCGGATTTGCGTCTTAGTGCAGCTGTCTCTAATTGACATACGCGTGCGAAACCTATCGTGAAGTACAAGTCTGCAAGCTGCTGATGAAAGTTTTGACGTCCTCTCCTAAGAAAAGTAGTCTTTCGACGATGCAAATAACCGAAAACCTTAGAGAGCTACGTTGATTGAAACAACGAATATCCGCCTTTGATCACACAAAATTCCACTCATCGGCGGATGTTTTACTGGAAATTGCGTGTTGTGCTCTTGTTTGACGAGACTATCTGTTGTTGCTTTTCTGTTCCTTCTTGGAACATATCCGGCTGCTGATTCTGGGCATTCTAATCGTGCTGGAAAGTTGGGTTGGTCCGTACTCGACCCGTTACCATCGGATTAACCCATTCCATCTATACTATTGGCGCACCAGGAAGGTGTCTTGCTTCTAAATTAAACTCATCACAAGTGATCGCAATCGCACAACATCACACATTTGATACCGAACAATACAACCATAATTGGTGCCGAGGTCAACGAACCACTTTTGATACGTTCAAAAATTTGAAACGGTTTAACAACCAGGAAGCAAAGCCGCGTAAGCATAGATTTGTAGTTGAAATGGTTACTGGAACTGTTTGTGTAGCTTTGTATTCAATGGTGGCCGAAACATTTGATTCCACGGTTCCATGTAACCACGTCAACCATACTAGTTAGACGCCCCATTACACTATGGTGTTACACTTTGCAAGGGTATGGTACTACGAAGTATCACGCTATTTCTAGCGTTTAACGCACTTCAATTGTACAACAAGTAATTCTCTCTCACTTAAGCCAGTGTTCGGTTATATAATTGGTTAGTTTAAACGGATTAGTTTCTATCCAAGAGTCGAGGGACTTCAGACAAGTACTAGGCTCTCCTCTGTGTCCCGAAATGGTTTGTTTTAAGTAGTAGAAAATATTCCAACGGGCAACTCTTGTGAACTAATTGATACCAGCTACGCCAAATTTTTGCATAAATGGGCCTCAGCTTGTAACCTAACCCATTACTCCGCTGGCGTTTCTTGAAAACCGCGAGAGCTAATGATTCACCGACGTGTTTTAACTTTACTTGGAGCCGCACGCTGATCCCATGGTTAGATACCCACAGTTGCAAGCAGATGAACTTAAATGAGTCATTTGATAAAATCGGTTTACATAAACCACTAGTAAGTAAGCTCAGGTGAAAATGCACTGGAGGTTTGTAGCTGGGCGCCAACAACCACCGCTCTTCTTAATTCGGACTATCTCGCTTCTGGTGATCGCGAGAAATGCGGTCAACTTCCCACGTAAATAGCAGCGGAAACAACGCGCGTGTGTGTGGTAAAACCAACCTTCGCATGCAATTTATCATCTACCGATATTCTGATATTTTTAACCACAGGCCAACTATCACGGAGGGGGAAATTCTTGCATTCTTATGTAAATTAATCAATGCACGGAATTGAACTGTCGCTTGTCACTCTCGCGTCCGATCTCTAAGGCGAAGAGATTGTCTTTAAAAAGTGTTTTGTTCAACCGGTAAATGGGAAAGGTTTTAACTAGTACTTTCACATTCGGAGCTGAAATTGTCACATGGGATGATAAGACTATTCATTTCCGAACGTACTTTCATTCCAGAGCTTGCTCAGCCCAAACGAGGGTTGCTTGAAATTAACCATCGAAAAAGTTTATGTCAGAAACTAATTAAACCTTTCATCCATAGATAAAGTAAGCAGTTGTTCAGAAGGTCAGGAATGGGGGTCACATCCTGCGTCCCGCAATTACACACCACTATCTTTTCCCACGGAAGCTTATGAGCACAAAGTTATCGGGAGAGGAATCGCCCAAGTATTGAGGGGTTTCACTGATTTGGCGCAGTTGAGGTGTTGACGGCGGTCCTACTCCCGGTGTTTACCAGTTTTCTCCTAAAGGGTTACTTCATTATCCTTTTTCGGTATGCAACTTTGTATTTTATCCCAACTCATTAACGGTTGTGATAAGCGCCGTCATGCCGGTACGAGTCACGGTACTAGGACTTAGTGTATTTTGATTGCACTGTACAGTAGAACAAATTAAACGTTCCTGCATTCATGAACCATTTTGAAGTTCTCGTTGTGTGAATGGATCTCGATTTGCAATCGCAAAGCACACCGCGATTTCCATTGAAGCCAGCTTTGGTCAAATTGCGCACTTCATTAGCATCATTATACACGCCAACTAGAGGTGGGAAACACCTCCGCTACTCTGCCGCAATACATAAAGGAAAAGGAAAATAAATACAACAGTTGCATGCCAGCTGAGCTACCAGCAACGGATAAGCATCGTTCTGGTAAGCTACCAGCCGGCTACCAGGTAAAAAGAAAACTTATCATATTTTACACTATGAAATGAGATCGTAGGTGGAGGGGAGGCTAAAAGGGATGGGGAGAGAAAAAGAAACTCACAGCAAGAACGCCACTGAGGTCGGCTCCTTGCCATGTCAGCAACTGTATCCAACCAAACGTGTTCACCGTCTTTTGGACCCCAACCAGAAAGTCGTGAGGCTCCAACCGAGGCCAGCTCCGAAGTGAGGGCCTTCATTCCTCTGAACCAAGTGATCGCTTAGCCACCCCTCCTCTTCTCCCATCCACATACCCCGGTGAGCAAACCACGCACGTCGTGGAAGTTGGTGGACTGGCATGCGCAACACGTGGCCCAGCCATCGGAGCCTGGTGCGTGAAATGACGGTGCTGAACGGTTCAGATCCGTAAACAAGAAATCGAACGCGCTTGTTACTCAAGCGGTGTTCCCAACAGATGTGAGCCAAACTGCGAAGGCTCCGATGGTCGAACATAACTAGCCTCCTCATGTCTGCTGATCTTAAGGGCCAGGTTTTGCAACCGTACTTGGATTTTGACTTATGCAGGAGATGAATATTTGGTGCTGCTCGCTTGAGAACACTGCATTCCAGTACCGGTTTTGAACTTATGTGATCTTATCATGTAAGGACTCGAACCTGGAGCCTATGGGATGTAAATCAAAACCTCAACCCATAAGCCACCGACTTGCGATGGCCAACTTTTGTCACGACGGTTACTGGCTAATTATTTTGTTGTTTTTGGGCAGTCGTTACCCACCATAACTCGATGGTTTAGGGTTAACCTTTTCGGCTAACAATCCAAACGCCTCAGGTTTGATGCTTGCTATATCTATCCGTGGAGGTCACACGAGTTCATTGTTAGTGGTGGAGTGGAACGTTTACATCTGTTAGATTCATCACACATCTTACTGGTTATCAACACTTGTCTAAATCATTCGGTTTGTAAAACCGTGGCTTGGCCGTTTGACTCCTATCTCCAAAGCATATTACCATACAAGCGGGAAGTTGGTAGCAGACTGGGAAACTTATAGCTAGTAACATGTTACCTTGATTTACTTCAGACAGGGTCCAGGTAACTAAACTGACGGAAGTGACAAGGAAGGTGAATCGCTTGCCGTGGTGTTTGGCCAGTAGTTTGGTGGATAAACTAAAGCTCGCCGGTTCGATTAGGTGTAGATGTGAACGACTTCAAAGTACCCCCAGCAGTTGCCTATAAGGAAAGTTCAAAAAGGAA
Organism: Dicrocoelium dendriticum; assembly: GCA_944474145.2. Lineage (NCBI taxonomy): Eukaryota > Metazoa > Platyhelminthes > Trematoda > Plagiorchiida > Dicrocoeliidae > Dicrocoelium > Dicrocoelium dendriticum. Next base: position 2,053,329 of record OX104067.1, on the reverse strand, counting down.
CCGAACTTTTGCTATAACCTTTTTGTTGCTCATTGCGCAACATCTTTAAGCACTTTCCCTTTCAAACTAGTCCCCTCTACTGGCAATACACCGTTCCCAATGGTGCTTCCTTTTTTGGAAAGCCACCTGCAACATACTTCCTGCGATGGCGCGCAGATCTCTTGTCACCTTGTACTGAATCAACTCCATGGTTTGGATTCGACGTCCTTTCAACGTGGTTTTAAAGTTGGGAAACTGGAATAGTTTGCAAGCGTTAGGTTCTGAGAATACGTTGAATGGGGAACACACGGATTGTAATGGTTCGCTAGAGAGCTGCGGACAAGGAGCAATACGTGAGTCGGTGCGTTATCATGATGAAGCATCCAAGTCTGGTTTTCTCACAGCGCAGGCCTCATATTCGGCAAAGCATCAGCGTTATTTAAGGTTGATGCCCGCATTGTCAGCAACTTGTCAAACAGTTAAACGACGTGTTCCACGGATCACAGAAGGAACTTTCTCCACATGGTGGTCGTCTGTTGATGTGGAAGGTGGTCCAAGCTTGGGATCGTCACCGACCGACATTCTCCCATGTTCAATGCAAGTTACCCGCCCATAGCATTGCGTACGACTCATACAGTCCTGCCCGTAGGATTGGCTAAGCAAATGAAATGTGTGTAAAAGTTTTGCTAAATTTGTAGCAAAATTTCACACACACACGTTGTTTCGCACGTCCATTCATCGTCACTTTGGCACTAGTCCGCCGAACAGCTTATGCACGTGCTCAGTTCAGTGGCTGTAGCTCCCGAACTAACAGTCAGGATGTAATGCTGCAAATGGCTGTTTGTTTCCATGCAAACCTCCACAAGCGCCAAGCAGCCGCAGTAACCTCCCTTTCTCGGTTGTTGCGCTATTTCAAAAGTTCGATTTCTTTTTTTTACACCCCTCGTACAAGGCGGGGAGGAGTCAGTGGGGCGAATTGTTGAGGTCTCACAACAAAAACTCCGAATGATCGATTAATAGTTGTGGAAAGCGTTAATTACGAGACTCGGTGATGCAGTAATCAATGTGTTCCACTGCTGTTCATGGTTGGATATCCTTGCGTTAATTGTTTGTGTACAAACGAGGCTTAGCGACTGGTTCATGCTGCACTTGACATTCATGCACAACAAAGCCCCCAGCTAATGAACGGCCAAGCTATTTTGCTGCATACAATACTTCCAACTGACTCCAGTCGTGCGGCAGCTACCCCAAGAAACCCAACAAAACTGTAGCATTGATGGCCCCAATCTGTCTCTAGCCACGGAGCAACAGATTCAGAACAAAAGGCGACCTACTTCCAAACAGACACTGGGGACGAACTGTAATAAAATCGTCATCCCTGGCCTAAGCTTAAATGATATGGGCACCATATTAACATAGAATCCAATCTTCGCAGAATATTACGGCCCTTCTGCTCTTTGAGAATCCTGGGCAAGTTACGACCTATCGTTTTATGACTGTCAGCGCCAGTACGTTTTGGTGGAAAGCCCAGTGTTTCGATAAAACCCATGGGTTACCAGTGGAAACTTAGCTAATCGATTCCGATAGCAATGCAAATTTATCTCCTGGGCAAAATGGGCAAAAAGTGGTAGTTAACTAAACATTTATGAAATAAAAGATTTTACTTTGAAGACAAACTGATTTAGTGGTTACAGAACATCACGGAAGGGCGCATAGGGTCTTCAACTAAGGATAGTTTTACCAACTTAACGTTGCGTTTTAGAGTACCCAGCGTGTAGTTAGATTGCGATACATAGTCTATATACTGGGACAACGATTTACTTTAGAGTATACTTTGGCCACTCCAGTCACTGGGATACCGATGTTGAGCGTTTTGTCGGCAATGCGCTCAGCGACCGGTTTCATTATTGCTTGCGTGTTCCAATGATCTGGGGATCGAGATATCAGCCGAAGATCACGGCATATTGACACCAATCACAGTTCCGGCCCTACCCACCTAATGAGTGCGAACAATATTTATACGATTATGCCGGTGGATCAGTACAAACAAACTTTATCCAAGCCATCCTAGCCGTTAAGTCTCCATTTTTTATTAGTAGAGTTTGTAGTATTGTTAGTAATAGCGGTAGCAGTGTTGTAATAGGATTGTCAGTAGTAATAAATAAACAAACAAATTGGATATTCTCCTTTTTGACGAGACACGCCTGTCACGGTCCGTTCAGGCAAAGAAACATTTCTAGTCCAACGACCACCAATGATCAAAAAATGTACAGCAGTAAGGAAAATGGTGTTTCAATTTCCATAGGTTATCAAAGTTGTCTGTTGTTTCAATGTATTACGTGATGTCGTACATGATGTCAATGTCGTGTTTGGTAGGTTTCTTGAAAATATTCATATGGTATTGTTAAAAGCATGTGTCAATTTTTCTTTTAGCACATTTGATGGTTGCTTTGTTCATGGCTACTTAGCAGTATCGTATTCTGGTAGTGGCACGCACGTGAATCCGGAGTAAAGGAAGCTCGTATCAAACGTAAAAGTAAACTGCAGTAAAAGTACTAGGAAAATCGACAACTAAGACGGACAATGTGGAGGTGTGGTTGATTGACTTCCTCCCTCATAACACACTTGTTGGTGACAAATTTGTTGACGGCATAGGTAAGAAGGAGGATGAAAGATGAATACGGTGCGTATAGGGGCCTTACTATTGTAATATTCGCTCTTGGTTGTTGACTGGTTTTTAAATCATACGTTCGTATGCTTGGCTGTTCTTTATGTGGCATCCCGATAGATGTACCACATTTTTCACGGTCACGTATTTGCTGGTCCTTTTTTGAAATTCCTGCTCTGAATTGCAAGCACGGATATCGGTTGGCAATTGGTTTCAGATTTGTGCAGATATGTTAAGGAGAAATTATCGGGGTCGGGTGGACTTCGACCTGCATTTTACTATCAAATGTTCTTTATTTCATTCGTTGTATGATTGCGATTTGTAGTATTGCCATGTTAAGTTTGGAAACAGGTATTTGCTTGCGCAGGATGTCATAGAATATGATTAGGTTGTGCTTCACTCGCCTCAAGCAGATTGGAGCAAGATTGACTTTTCACATCACTCGGAATATTCTAATATCGATGACGCTTGTAATGGGCGCCTTGCGTATGTTCGTTGTACATTTCCTAGTACAATGCGGTCTCGTTTTTTTGCACTACCGTACACCATCGTTTTAGGGGTTGTTGTAGTAGTAACATTAGTAGCAGTAGTAGTGCCAGCACCAGTAATGGTATAATTAACGATGGTTGTATGATTAATAGTAGTGGTAGGAAGAGGAGCAGTATTACCAGCATTATATCATATCAGTGTCTATATCAATATTAGTAATGGGATCGTTAATAATACTAGTAGTAGTATAGCTGTGGTTATAGTTGGTGTAGGAGTTTTGTTACTAAAGCATTGTGACAATGTCAGTTGCAGTGGCATTAAAGGTGTACGATAGTAGTTGTAGCAGCAGCGGTGGTATAAGTAGTGTTAATGTTGTTCGTGGAAGTAGAGGTAATTGTTGTAGTAGTAGTAGTAGTAGTACTAATAATTGTTGTTGTAGTACTAGTAGTGGCAGTAGTAGTAGTAGTAGAAAAAGTTGTAGTAGGTAATATTAGTGGAAGTGGCAGTAGTGGTAGTTATAGTATTATTAGTGTTAATAATAGTAGTAGCAAATAGTAGTAGTGGTAACTAGTAATAGTATTAAGTACTAGCAGATATTAGTAGTAGTAGTAGAAGCAGTAGACGGAGCAGTGGTAGTAGTAGCAGTAGTCGCCGTAGTAGAAAAAGTAGTAAAAACAGTAGGTAATAGTAGTAGTAGTAGTAGTAAGTAACAGTAGTACTAGCATTACTAGCTTTTAGTAGTAATAGCAGCGTCAGTAGTAGTAACTAGTAATACTAGAGAAGTAGCAGTAGTAAGAGTTTTAGGTAGTAGAGGTAATAGCAGTAGTAGTGGAAGCAGCAGTAGTAGTATTGGTAGTAATAATAGTAGTATAGTAGTAATAGTAACTGTTAGTACTGGTAGAACTTGCAGTAGCAATAGTATTAGGTAGTATCAGTTAGATTAGAAGTAGTATGGCAGTAGTACTAATAGAAAATAAATAATTAAATATCTTGTATATTCCTCGACGATGCGAGAAGCTGTTCCCTGGAAGAAACAGATCCAATAATGGTGCAACTATTACGTGTCATTTCAGTAATACATTTTCAGAGATAAACATGGGCGCAATTAAAAATTAGGTAACAAAAGGGTAATCAGAATCATTCTGTTATGTTTTTCCTGCCATTGAATCAGGATTCTTCACAATCACATGACAGATCTTTGGGCTGAGAGAAAAAAGTGTAATGAAAGGGGCAGTTGTCCGAAATGTTATGTGTATGTGTTTCGGAAATCTATTCAGACAACATGGATACCGTTTCCGAATGCGTTACCTAGGGACTGTGATGTCCCGAACATCTTAATCACATTTTGGGTGGTTAAATGTCAACTAATCCCAAGCTTAAAATTGCAAACTGTATAGCATTTTCTGATATTACTTGGAAGTTTGTTACAACTCTTTGAATATTGGATTAGAAAGAAGTTTTGATTCTCATAGTAAATTGTGAAATCAGGGCATTTGTCTCTTTGTTACGTATTGGATATCTGCTGTTTAAAGATATGTGAACACAGGTATCAAGACTACGAATTCGACGATTTATCATTCTGTAAAGAAAACATAGGTTCAGCTACATTACCTTAAGCCAAACTGGGTCAAATCCAAGTTTATCACATCGCTCTCTGTTTGTCAACTTTGAGGAATATCCACATAGCTTTCACGAAGCGTCTCTGGACCCTCTCAAGAGTATCCTGGTCAAATTTCCGCAGATTAGACTGTACCATTGAACAGTATTCCATACACGACAATACGTATGCTTTGTAAAGCGATATGCGAGATTCCATGAGGTAAAAATGATGGCAGATAAAACCGATGATCTTCATGGCTTTCAAAACGTGAAAGTCACAGTTCTAGCGGTAATTGGCATTTGTACTACAACCTTTGTACTACTACACTTCTCCACGGCAAATGACATCTGCCACAGTTAGCACCAGGAGTCAAGGGCAGATAGGTCATACTGAATGAGACGCACGGCTTCCTGATTATTTGCACGTGATTGTGAGTAGACAACTTTAATGTCATCAGCAATGAGAAATGCAACACCATTTCTTATTCACTGGCATATATCGTTAATATAAAGTAGAAAAAGAAGTGGACCAAGAACACTCCTTTGAATCACTCCACTAGTGATTGCTTTCGGTTTAGAGAAATGATCGCCTATGCGCACAACCTGCTGTCTACCAATTATATATGAAGATAGCTAAGAGAACATCAGTTCTCCAATGCCTATAGCCTTTAGTTTGTTTAGTAACCTTCTGTGAGGCACTATATCAAAGGCTTTTTGCATATCCAGGAACAGGATTACGACACTGTTTCCGTTGTCAATGGCAGCCGTTGTATGTTTTAAAATGTCAGACTGACATGTTGCGCAGGATCAACCTTGCATGAAGCCGTGTTGCGAATTGCTGATAATGTTAGCGTTCTTCCGGTACAGAAATAGTTCATCTTTCACTATCGTTTCTAGTATTCTAGATACCATGGTAGTTTGATTGATGGGACGCAAGTTTTTAACCTCGTGGGCGGCATTATTATTATGTCGCGGGAAAACAATTGAAGTTGTCCATTGAGTAGGGTATACTCCGTTGTTAAAAGAAAGTGTAAAGAGTTTGAGCAAAAGCAGAGGGAAGTCACTACCACTGCTTTTTATTAATCATGAGTTGATCCCATCAGGGCCTGTGCAAGTTGAGGAGTATAAGCGAGAGACTTGACCAGTGATGTTCGCTACAGTGAATTCCACTGTGCATAGACCTTCATTGTTGTGCGGTATGATAAGTCTTGGTGTGTCTGATGATTCATTGAGCACTGATTCGGCAAAATAAGCACTGAAAGCTTCGCAGATATCACCTGGTGCGTCGTAGTATGTTCCATCAGGCGTGGTGATAAAATTGCGATTGTCGCTACAACCCGAAACCAGGGCACGGAATAGTTTGGCTAGGTCAGCTGTTTTGCTACAGCCGTTCAGAGCTTTATACTCTTCTAGAAGGAGAGTTTTCTCACACCGATGCCTCTGTTCTTCGAAGAGCTTCGACTGCTGTAATAATAGCGCAATGCCATCAGTTAGCCTGAATTTCTGCCGAATCTTATGAAACTTTCGTGCTGCCTTCAACGCCTTGCGATCGGATTTATGTTTAGTTTTGTAAGCACATTTAAGTGGTACTGCTGAATCGATGCAAAAGCTAATTATACTATAAAACAGGTCCGTCGCATGTTGAGAACATGAAGAGAGAAAGAATTTATCCCAATTCATGGAACAAACCAGGTCCTTGAAAGAGTCCCAGTTGACAGAACTGAACAGACGGTAATGCATTTTTTGTTGTATATCGGCCATGCGTAGTCTTAGGCGGCATTTAATCCCGCGATGATCGCTCCGTGGAAATTCATCAAGGACGTTAACACTGATTGCAGTTATGCCCAATGAAAAAATATGAGATCCAGAGTACTTTCACCTCTGGTAGGTTGGGAGACGTGTTGCTGCAAACCATTCATTTGGATACGGGAGATAAACTTTTGGTATTTCAAAGAAGTGGTTCTTTGGGTCATGAAATCGAAGGCAGATTGAAATCACCTCAAATAATCTTATGTAAAAATGGTGAGCTAGCGGCGCATTCAAATGCAAGCGTCAAAAGTTCTAGGTCTTCTTGGCTGCCGTTTGGCGCGCTGTATATACATCCCATAAGTAGCTGCTGCTGGTTAACAGATATTGTAAGCCAGAGTGCTTCCTGTATATTGTTCAACACTGGGTTGTCGAATGTTGCTGCTGCGAGCGATTTTTTCAGATAAATTATAAAGCCACCACCTCGACGACCAGGCCGATTTCTCATAAACTTGTTAAATCCGAAAATAGTTAACTGAGGGTCAAACATGCCATCATGGCACCAAGATTCAGTTATAAATATTATATCAGGATCATTCATCAAAACAAACGAGCGTAGTTTGTGGATCTTAGAGTAAAGAGAGCGAATGTTTATCAAAAATACTGAAATAGATGTGAGATATGAGAAAGATACTTTAGGTCGTGTTATTAACACTGGGGTTTCAAGCCATGTGCCTGGAAACCAGTTAGAAAATGTTGAAAAAGTGCGCGTATTGCCAACTGTGGAAATGATTTGGAGGTGGCCACAGCGGAGGGGGTTGAGACTGAGTATGGCCCTCAGAAAATGGTTCGAGGGAAAGAGTCCATGATTGTTGCAATAGCCTGTGGGAGCTGGAGAGTTAGGTTGTATCCTATGCATCAGGTCACTAATAGGCTGTTGATTACGTAACGCATTGATAGGATTCAGTGGATTGCTGTTATTTCCTTCTATGGGTAAAATCCGCTTACTTGCGCTCGATATACAAGGGGTCACTATACGCGGTGGAGGCACACTGGTGTCAATCCATACACCAACATCAGCATAATCCATGTGGTTCGTTGATGGAATCGGAAAATCTTGGTACCTAATTACACCGTGTGTAAGGTGCAATGATAACGGCGCGTCTTTCATAACTTTATGACTAATAGATGTACGTCTATCTAAACAAAATGACGATACAGAGTCGTCCAATGATGCTTGCGAAAAAAGCTAGGTCAACCGTCCTTTTACTATCGATCAAGTTTACCGGATACATCGATATTCTTGATATGCTTGGACAATGGCCAGAGTAGACTATAGGCGAGACGTGACAGTTCGAGGCTTGAAGTAGCGGTTTGGCATACCACTGGGATTTAGCTGGTAATGCAGTTGTTATTCGCTGATCCCCATTGTTGTCACTTCGCATACAGGAAAGAGTATTAGGAAACCCATATGACTGCCAGAACTCATTATCCAAGAGGAAGCACCACGCACATCACCAGTTTCGTGGACCGTAGTGGTTTTGGGCTTAGTCGGCTCATCATGCTTAGCCGTGAAATTGTGGCATAGTGGAGGTCCTCCAGTAACCAATTTTGCATCTGACGTTGATCTTAGCTTCGAAGGGCGAGAATTAGGTGTTCTATTAGACACAGCATCTAATGCAACAGAGGGGCCCGCATATTCATGTGATTCCTTGTTAATTTCAGTAATCACTTGATCATTCACCGCTTCAGCCCTATTTGCAGCAAGCGGAGTATTATCCTCACATTTGTGTTGGCCACTAAGTGGAGCAATATCAGTAGTAATAGTAGTAGTAGTAGTAGTGTCAGTAGAATGTTGTAGTAGTCCTATTACGAGTAGTAGTAGCAGTAGTGGTAGCAGTAGTAGTAGTAGTAGTAGTAGTAGTAGTAGTACTAGTGGTATAGTAGTAGAAGTAGTAACTAGTAGTACTACTGGAAGTAACAGTAGTAATAGTATTAGGTAGTGGAAGTAATTGCAGTAGTAGTAGTAGTAGTAGCAGTAGTACTAGTAGTAGTAGTAGTAGTAGTAGTTGTTGTTGTTGTTGTTGTTGTTGTGGTTGTTGTTGTTAGTGGTGTTGTAGCAGTAGTAGTTGTAGTAGTAGCAGTGGTAGCGGTAGTAGTGGTAATAGTGGTGGTAGTAGCAGTAGTAGTAGTAACCGTAATATTAGTGATAGTACTAGTAGTAGTAGTAGTAATAGCGGTAGTGTTATTAGTGGTGGCAATAGTAGTAGTAACAGCAGTAGTAGTCGTAGTAGTAGTGATAGTAGTAGTAGCAGTAACAGCTGTAGTGGTAGTAGTAGTAGTAGTAGCAGTAGTAGTAGTTATTGTTGTAGTTGTAGTAGTATTAATAGTTGCAGTAGTAGTTGTTGTTGTTGTAGTAATAGTAGTAGTGCTCGTTAGTATTAGTTAGTACTAGTAGCAGTAATAGCAGTAGTAGTAGTAATGGTAGTAGTAGTAGTAGTAGCAGCAGCAGTAGTAGTTTTAGTTATAATAGTAGTGGTAGCAGTAGTAGTATTAGTAGTTGTGGTAGTGTAGCAGTATTAGTATTTTTGTTGTTGGTGTGGTGGTGGTGGTGGTGTTGTTGTAGCCGTGGCAGTGATGGTAGTGACACTAGTGGTAGTTGTTATTGTTGTACTAGTTGCAATAGTAGTAGTTGCAGTAGTTTTAGCTGTAGTAACAGTAGTGGTAACTGTTGTAGTAGCAGTAGTATTAGCAGCAGTATTTGTGTGAATAATAGTAGTTTTGGTAATGCTAGTAATATTATCAGTGGACGTACTGACAGCAACGTTGTTAATAGTAGAAGTCCAGTTGTTGTGGACTTCTTCGAGCTGGGCAACTTGATTGCAAAAGTTTCGTTACATTTCGAGCTGACATCTTCAGTGTCGGATTGATAGCAATTAAGCAGCAGTAGCTGGTAGAAATCAGACCCAAGCAACCCCTTAGAAGCTGTTGTTGGTGTTGTAATATTAGCAATATTATTTTCCAGTAGTATTACTATAAGTAGCGTTTACATTTGCAGTAGTGCCACTGTTATTAGTAGCTGCAGCTATAGTGGTTCTATACCTAACTTAATCGGAATTATGGAAACGATACTGATAATGCAACTACCAGCTATATTAAATTCACTTCTCTCCACCGTTAGCTATAATGTTTCACATCCTTCTACCCAGTCAATTATTTTCCATGTTCTTTATTCTACGCAAAATTTCACACAGGTTTCACTGCATTTCTTCTCTCCCGCGAATGTGATGTTTTCGACTCCAGACACCTCGGCGTCTGCCAGGACATGTCCCAACCAATTACACACTATTATATCGCGGCCTCGCATAAAACGTAAGTTTCCGGTGTTTATAGGATGCGTCGAAAAGACAAAAGAACCGTTATATAAAGTGTAATATTCGGCTGATTAACACAAGATTAGTTTTATGACACCCCTTTACTGCACTTGAAGAAGCATAAATCGCGCTAATTCGCTTAAATGTGACCATGCAGTATTAAGCGAACTTTATATACGCTTAGCATTTCTGGCTCTTTGTTTGTCATACAGTTTTCGACTAAATGCCAAAAGGTTATCATAGTTAGAAATGTGTAACTACTAATTTCGGAAAGGAATTGCGGTCCTAAGACGCTGATTGGCTTTTGACTCCAAGATCTATTCAACCCATGCGGTGATCTCCAGACTAGACAGCCTTCTTTAAGTGAACAGAAGTCTGCGCACGTGTATTGACCACGAGTACATGCTGCGTGCCAACAAAGAATATTGAGGCAACCAGGCCATTAAACCTACGAATAGCCGTGCCCTCAACGATTACTTTACCCACGTTACCTGAAAGCAGAACTATGGCCTCAGCGTGATTATGGCATGTGCGTAAACTCAGTGTCACGTAGTTACGTTCATGCGGTTTAAAGAATACCCACAAAGCATAATCCAAAGGTTTTTAGACTGTCAGACTGAAAGCACCACAACCGCAGCAACAAGTAAGCAACAGATTCTCCTGAAGCTCAAGTATAAAGATTCCTAAATAATGGTCAGTTTGTTTACACAGGCCCGCCTATTGAAGGAAAACAAATCAGGATCCACTCTGAACAGAAGTTTGCCGAAACCTCAATAAAACACGAAAGTACTGTATATTACCGTGTGTAAGCCGACAATTTGACCTTCTAAGGTCAAATTTGTCCAAAATCGTAAGTCCGTATATTATCCGACCCAAAAAAGCAGCAAAAGGGGAAACCAAATTGTTTCTCACAAAGTTTACTTCATCACAACCTGCTCTCACTCGAGTGTGCTTAAGCAAAAGCTGCTCTACTATTGGTCAGTTTTGGCGACCTAATGTGTTATGATGGCATTTAATGGAGCTTAAAGCCGTCAGACAACTATTTTAACTGCCGAGATGACGGTTTTCATCCTGAGATACCAGTGACAGACGACCAGTAACAGAAAATGTTAGGAGATTCTGACTCGGATTCTAGTTTCGAAGCTTTCGAGTAATTTTACTACCACTGTGCAGCGTTTGGATATGTGAACCTATAAAATCAAACGGTACGTGCTGTTCCGTCATGTCTTTTTCCAATCTTATTGTGTGTGATGGTAATCGATTCTGTGTACTCAGGATCTTTCTGTTACTGCCATCCGTCGGGAAAGTCAGAAGTGCAATATACCCAGAATTTTCGAGTGAAATATTATGTGTCTACCTATAGTCACTTCAAATCCCCGCCAGGGCTACCGTCTGTCAAAGGCGAGTTGTGCGAAGACATGTATTGTGTCTTCTGAGTTACGACTTAGCAGCTCCTATGTTGCGCCTTGCGAGCCAAAACTCAAAGCAGTGGACGAGTAGTATATTGGCGAACACAAAATACGCCGAAGTGGGACGAAAACACACTGATACAGCTCGAATCACCTTCGTGTGCTCTGTTGATTTTGCAGGTCTCAACCAATAAAGGGACGTGTGAGTGGCGTGAAACCAGCGACAGCAACAAATATTCCGCGACACCAAACAACACTGATTTGAGTGTATCTGAGATTGTTAGGATGCAAAACACAGTGGCTTGTGGAAAATTGCGCACTTAACTTCGTGAACAAGTCAATTTGTTTCGTTTCTGTGCGCATTTGACTTTGATCTGTGGGGGTTTCTTTTGTTTCACGCAAGTTACAAGACTCGGTCTGAATCAGTGACGCTAACTAGACTTACTTCTCAGAAAGTGAAATTTTCTTCAGAGTATGTTGTTTGAGACCTTAAAACAAGATAGGGACATAGATGTGCAGTGCATTTCTGGGTGGATTTTGCATGTGATATTTCAAATTGCGCATGGCCTTTGTATAAGCCGACCCTCCTCCTACAGACTTGAAAAGAGGTACAAACTTCCTCTTCTTATACACGGTAATATGCGATACTTCTTATACACATGCGTGCGAGCATTTTCAGCAATTCACACTAAAACTGCGGATCTACTATGACATATTCCGTAGAAAACTGATGCATAACGACAAGTGAAACAAGAACAGACCGATTTCATTCAAGCTAACGGTCTAGCAGTTGATGCATCATTACTTTTGGGTCAAAAACAAGCGAGACATTGTGAGCCCGAGGGAACTGCGACCCACCGATTTATGAAATATCAAAACCCTGTATGTCGACTGGGTGTAAAAATTATTTGTCGCGCTGGCTAAAACCGAATGTATGGGGCGAGAGATGGGGTTTAGAATGCTGGATGGAAAGTTAACGCTTACGTCAAAATACTTTTGGCCAGATCATCAAGAAATAACTCTTTGTATGCGCACAAGATGAGTACGCCTCACCTGAAGAAGTCCAGAGAACAACAGGGGAATGGTATAACTACTGAAAGAACATGGTTGGCGGCATCCGGTTTCGGATTTGCTTGTCACTGTGGCCAGCCAGAGGATGCCTGCGCCTACAGAGTGACCACGGGCGGCTTGCGCTGCACAACCCAAAGCTCCAATCACACACCCCATATCCAGTGTAAATCCGAAGGAATAAGACCGGGAGCCATGTGGTTGGAAGCCAGGTTTCATCAACGGAGCCGACCCACACTCCTTCATTGGTAAACACAAGCACGCTGTATTTGGGAGTCAATAGCATACAAGGTGGTGGCTGGACCGTAGTCCGCTCCACACTGGGTGCATGGAACCACTCTTTGAGTCTAGCAAGGCCACAAGGACCGTGCACCCCGTCCCCTCCAGCAACGACCAGCTGTCTCCTGGAGCCAGTAGGGACAAGGCAGTGGGTAATAGACAGGTAGGCACCTTGTCAGCACGCACATCAAGCGCAGCCACACCGGGGTTATCAAGCAACAAGCAATTACTTGTAAGGACAATATCAAATAAAGTAAATCGATTAGTGCATAGAGACATGACGATATAACTCTACAATAAATGAGCAAATGAAATAAATTGGTTGCCACTTTATCCGCTATAGGTTCACGAAGTCAGAAAATATATTTTAAGAAAAGGTTACAAGTGCAAAAATGTTATTAAAGTTAAATAATATTAACCTGATCGACGTATGTTACTTAAAAGAAGATAGATCGTGTTGATATTATTGAGACAATATAGCCAACCACCCACCAGAAATAAAGAGACAGCATGCAAGCAAGCGGTTATTAAATGGAATGCAGCGTACCTACAAACGCTGCGCCGGTTCTGCCTACGTTCTGTGCAGGACCCGTCGTCACTTCAATGATGGTGCGAGTAGCCTCGCTCATGGCTCATTTGGCCTGCCGGACTCAGGCACTCGCGACCGCATATGCTACAGCACCATGCGCTCGACGTCGATGGAGTACAGCCCACCGGAGCTTGTCGCCTCCACACTTGATGCTTCTTCTCTGCATGCACCAGGGCTTTCTCCCGCGCCTTGGCAACTGCCTTCGTGATCAGATCGCGCCACGCATGCTGATCAACCGCCTTTGATTCCCATGATCTGCAATCAAGATTAGAACGTAAGAGGCTCGCTTTGATCATGTCCTGGTAACGAAGCTTCGGTTTCCCCACAAGCGGCTTCCCAATACTCAGCTGACCGGATAAGAGTTGTTTCGGTATCCGAGTCGAATCCATACGCCACACATGACCGAGCCATCTCAGGTGTCTCAACAGAAGTATGCAGTCCACCGCATACATTCCACTTCGACGCAGCACTTCCGTGTCCGCAACTTTCACATCAACCGATGCACAGAATCCGTCACAAACACTGTAGATGGAACCGTTCGAGATATCGCACATCTCGCCGGTACATCGTCCACGTTTCATTGCCGGATAGAAGAACGGACAGCACCATGGATTTGTACACCATCAGCTTCGTGCCAATGGTAAGCTGATGGTTGTTCCACACTCAGTATTCAAACTTCCCAAATGCCGCCGCTGCCTTCGACACGCGGATACGAGGCTCCCTGTGTAGCTGCTGGTCAGTCGATATCACACTCCAAAGGTTGTAGAAGCGGGTGGTTGCCAATACTCCAGCACCAATGCTGCTTCGCGGCACCATTGCACATTGCACCTCCGGTGAAGGCTGAAAGAGGCAGACAGTTTTGCTTGTGTTGATGGTGAGCTCCAAATTGGCCGCTTTCTATGCCAGCGCACTAGCCATGTGCTGCAACTCATTTGCGTTGTGTGCAAATAACGCACAGTCGTCAGCAAACAGCAACCTACGCATACTTGTCTCACAGACTAGTGATCTCGCATTGAAACGACAGATGTTCAGCAACCCACCATTCATACGGTGCTCCTTACAAGGACTGTAAGTACAAACCGCATCAAAAGCACCAGACAGCATTGCATGCAGATACATAGTCAACGGGGCAGGAGGTGAGACAGCCTTGCTTCACACCAGAGATAACTGCAAAGTCATTCAAGGTCTCTCCACAGCTGCACCCTCGCCTGCATAACACTGTGCAGGCATTCAATTAAACTTACAAACTTACGCGGTCAACCAAGTTTACCCAAATCCAGCCACAATGCCTAGCGGTTCACCGGATCAAATGACTTGGTAAAATCAACAAACAGCGAGTACCAAAGCTGATGTCCTTCTCTGCACTTCTCCTGCATCTGGCGAGCCGCAAACACCATATCTATAGTGTTGTGACCTGAAGGGAATCCACACTGATCTTCAGCCACGCTAAGTTACACAACCTGACTGACGAGGCGGTTGAGCGGGACTCAGGCAATCACCTTGCCCACACAACTCGGCAAGTTAATGCCATGATAATTCGTGCAGTTTGCCTTGCTCCCTGTACCCTTGTACAATGGTAGCGCAAGGGCGTCCTTCAGCTCAGGAGGCACCTCCTTCTCAATCCATACGCGTTGCACCAAGTGGTGCAGCGCAGTCACCAACGCAGATCCACCATGTTTCAATATTTCAGGTGGGATCCCGTCTGCACCGGCACACTTGCCATTTTGCAGCTGAGCAAGTGTTCTCCGTTTTTCATCAAGTGTAGTCGTGTCCGCCAGACTCACCTTCACATCGTGTCGCTTCAAACCGATCAAAGTAGGCCAGTCGATTTCTGAACGGTTGTTCAGGAGAAAGTCACATTTCTTTATCCAGATCTGCATTATGTTTGCAGTCTGTGCAGGTAGCGCCTGAGCTCCCATCGATTAGCATCCTCAGGCGCTACAACCTCTGTCCATACACCGCCTTCAAGGAGTCAAATAATACCTTTTGTTGGTGGCATTCGGCGTAGCATTCCATCTGCTTCACCTTCTCCGTCCACTATGCATTTTTAATGCGACGGAGCTCACGGGTTAGTCGCTGTCAAAGGTTGCGAAACTGACTATTCTTCCCCAAGTCACTCGGGTCTGCCACATGTGCAGCAAATGCTGCATTCTTCTCAGACACCGATGCGCCAATCGTCGTATTGTTCTAAGCAAACCAGTCAGGCCGATTACAGTTTGCGCGCCCGATGGTCTCTTTGGCCGCAGCTGTCACCTGGTCTCGAATATGGTACCACAGGTCGCCCACTGTGGCTACGCAGTTCATATTACACAGGCTTGCAGCCAGCGCCTTCTCCATCCCAATACGTTTCGCCACAGTACCGCGGCAGAGATGGTTAAATGTACGCCGATTCACGGCGGGAGCGCAATACATAGAATTACCAAAACATATGTACAGTCTGTTCTGCACCAATTTGTGAGCAGTGTCACGTTCAGCTCCAGACAGTACACGTGTCATGCGCATTTCACGCATATCACGCTGACGTACGATGGCATAGTCGAGCAAGTGAGCGTGACCACTCCGTGGGTGCGCCCAAGTTGCTCTATCACTGGCACTCAGTGCAAACCGAGTGTTCGTGAGCGTCAGGCCGTAAGTGACACACAGTAAAAGCAGCCAGTCACCTTTCGCATTCGCTGAACCAATGCCATACGAACCCATAACATCTGTCCACACCGATGCATCACGCTCAACGTGCGCGTTGAAATCACCCAGCAGAAATAGTCGGTCGCTCCTCGACACAGACCGTAGCACGGAGGATAGCTGAGTGTAGAATTGAGCACGCATGTCATCAGGATAACACATGCTCGGACCGTACATGCTTATAAACGTGGCAAACTTACCTCTTCCGAGTCGCAGGCGAACAGTCCCCAGTCGCACGCTGATGCCTGTTGGTTCACCCACCAGCAGGCCATTTAGGCGATCGGATATTGCAAGTCCGCTCGCATGTTCACATGGTGCAGAGGCAGCGTTGCCCACCAAGTAGAATGTGTAGCCGGCACCTGCTTCATGCAAAATTACCTTGCTCAGCGAGCCGAGTCTCACTGAGGACCGCGATAGCGAGGTAGTAGCACGCCAGTTTCATCGCGACCAGCGCAGTGCGTCGCTCGGGGCGTTCACTTAGGTTCCGGTCCAGTAGTGTGTGCACGTTCCAGCACCCGATGCTGAGTGCTTCGTCTGCAGGCATTGGATTGCGTTGGTGTGCAATTGTACGCGAGGTAGCGCTTGTGCTTTGGAAATTTGCTTGTAGGACTCCACCCGGAGCCTTTGGCTCAATAGCTTAACCCACAAGACAGTGGGTGGTTTAGAGTTTTCCTTGGGGGAATCTACCCGGAGCCTTTGGCTCAATAGCCTGACCCACACGGCTGTGGGTAGCAGATCCAGCCCGGGAAGGTGATTGCAGAGACAGATTGGGATCTGCTTGACGGCCGTCGCACGCAGCCTTAGAGGTACTGGGATGATTCATATATGTTTTGCGACTCTAGTGGATAACCACCTGCGACCACGGTCAGACGCAGGTGGATATTGGCGGGTTTGCACCAATTTGACCAGGGGCCGCCTAGCTTGAGGCGGGCAGTAGCACACCATTGAACAGCCGGAGGTGCCCTCCCACCGTCAGAGACAATGCGTGGCGCTAGTGCCCTACGCCAATCGAGCTGTGGGCTAATAACCCGTCGACCTGTTGTCTACCACCGCTAGGTTTTACGGGAAGCGAGCCATTGATCACTTCCTAACCTCCGAAGAGGATGGACTAGGATGCTGACAGGGCGCCCACACCTGAAAGGAGGACGACTCGGGTCCTCAGCCAAAGCCTTCGCTTAAATAAACACCCTGAATTCAGCGGGTCTAGCACATGGTCAGTTCACCGACTCACGCGGGTTGGTGTCCTGGATCTTAGCAGGGAAAATGTCGTAACCCAAATCCCACCCAGCGGTCGCCACGAGGAGGCGTCCAAGACATGAGCAAATGGCACAACAGTAGCAGCAATGGGTAGACCAT
>OX104067.1:2010215-2035985 GCA_944474145.2 Dicrocoelium dendriticum | reverse complement strand
GATGGAATGTGTAGAAGTAGCCGAGGATCAAAAGGACTAGCGAGCGATCCAAAAACGGTTATTAAGAGACAGCCATTTTATACTGTGCATAAATTTGAATCATTATTTTACTGAAGGGCCCTTGCAACGACTGATTCATACTAACCAACTGCCGGAGTTCCTCGGCTCGTACACGTCACACGTTCACCGCAGTTCGGATCACTGCCATTTTGAATGAAACAAAGTTGCACCTTGCTCACAACACCCTAACTTGTTTCTGAGTTGTTCATCTGGTCCGTGCAAAGGTGGTCAGCTTGCGCCGGCAGTGCAGATTGGCTTTTCGCCTGCTTGTTTCGTCTTTCTGTTAGCTCAGTCGACCAGATGCCAGCGCATCATGCGCCTTCCGCTCAAGGTCAGTGCAGCGTGCGGGAAACCCGCTGCCAATAGTGTGTTTGACTTATAATACTGCAACCCGATTTTGCAGTGTTCATCCAGGTCGTGTAGGCATGGTCTTTACGTTGGTAACGCTGCTTGCCTTTCCAATGCATTGGCCGTGCGTCGGTTTTATTCATATAACCTGCAATTCTGACGACTCCCAAAAAGTGAAACGGTCCTCCATTGCTTTTTCAGATGCGCAATGGTCCCTGTGATAGCGACCAACGTACCTGGAAAATCGCCATCATGACTCTAAAAAAATCAGTTACAAAATGTAGGCAAAGGTGATTAAAAGTTGGGTCTACCAGTGTGTTTAAGCTCAGACACATAGCTGTGTGGATGCGGCAGCCACAATGACTGCACTTTAAAGATCGCATTTACGGGACAGCGTTGCATACTCGATCGGTGCCTTCATCCTAAGTGTTATTACCAAACTCCGCAGCCTTTGCGGCGCATCGTTTCAGTGCCCTTACAAACACGTTAGCACCACCGGTTGTACTCCAGTTAGACTTACATACTGGAATCAGCGATAGGGAGAAGACCTAGTAATCCATCTGTCGGATAAACAGACCTTCACAACTGTACTGAGGTGTAGGTTGGAAACTGCTCCGATGCTCAGCCAGCCAATCAGCAAGAAGTGAGGACAGAATAAAGGGCTTCGCGTTCTAGTGAACTTCGCCATGGTAGTTCTGAGGAATACAAACTGCTGCAATTGTGTGGTTAAAATAATACATGTACGAGGCAAAGTAATCGATCTTATGGCCCAAGTTCCGTTGCTTGGTTCGAGGCTCACGTTCACGAACTTCTCATGTAGTTACCAGCTATTTCCTTTGTACGTATTCATTGCCTCTGTCAGCTATCCAAAGATGGAAGTGACGTAACGCATTTAGAATTTTTCTACTTTCTTATAACCCCAGTACAATCAGCATTACTCTCAACCCCTTGAAGCCATCCGCATGTTCGCCAGGGGTTTCGTGCCTCTAGAACATAACTTTCTTCGCTGTACCAGAAAAAGTCTAGTAGGGAAGGACAGTCAACACAATAACATAGAGAATTGCTTTATCATGTTGAGCATCGCTCCCGTTGATGGTCTAAAGAATACCATCAGTAGATAGCATGGGGAAAAACAGTCTGATGGTCTCGTCAATCCGATGGATCATGCAAGGAGAAGTGGGAGCGGACATCCAGCGAACTTGTGCATAATTGTAGCTACCGCATAGCCCGTCTGACTTATTGTTTTAAATTCGCGAAACGACTACAAGGTTAACGCATAGTGAGTTAAGGCAAACGTTTGAAATAGAAGCTCACCCAAAATGGACTAATGTTAGTTAGGTTTCCTGATGTCTCCATCTTATTTAACTGTATGAGTGGATGGTTTTTCCGAATTTAACTCACTTTAAAGATTTCATCGAAGTTGGAAGCTCCAACTTTTTTCAGTTGAATGTGCTGCCGCTTTTTCGTTCGCCATCGTTGTAAAACTCCAGTAGCTTGCACCTGGAATGAAGTGTTTAAGCCAGGAGAACACTTAGACGCAGCGGCGTTTAAGGTAACTGACGAAATGAGCCAATGTTACAGTGGCATAGTTCACGTAGAATACCAATGCTTGGGGATTTACTTGAAAATAATCTTATTCATCCAAATCAAAAAATGGTGCATAGGCGCATTAGTCTGTCAAGATCCTCTGTGGACAGCCCCTTTCAAGCGAAGAAGCAACGCTAGCTTGGACATGATACGTACATAATATAAGATGCTGGGTGCATACAAGTGACTGAGCAAGGATTTTTGGTACAAATGAACGGCACTAAGCAAGTCATGTAAGAGAAACTCACATCAGATCCCTCCTCGGTTCGACTAGTGATTGTCACATGAATAAATAATGTGGCCAGGGGAATTGGTTCACCGGTGTCACCCCTCAAACGAACGTGACGATAGCCTAAAAGGAAGGAAAGAATACTTTGATTGGTTGCATAGTCGACAAATGATATGTGGTAAATCCTGAAGAAGTCATCTCATGGTTAACCAGTACATAGATCAGTGAATGGTCTGTGAACAAATCATGCCTAAGCGTTAGTAAAACCGCCTTTTACCACCTAGCATGGCATCTTTATAAAGCCGCAAACGTGAACTATGGCCAGTAGGAAGAAGAGATTAGAGTATGTAGTGCAGAAGGTGAGTATTTCTTCGATAAGGTTACTATACAGCCAGGTATACGGAGCAACCTAATTCTAAAATGGATCCACGTGGCACTTTTGCGCACATGTGGAGCTGCTCGTTATGATTAGCATGAATATATAGCCAAGTTAGGAGGCTGTGAATCATGAAACAACCAAGTATCCATGATGCACATAGTTGACCATTGCAGTCCGTTCTTATTTTCACCGAGAACTAGTTCGCTAACCAACTTTCATTAGTGAAATTCCGTTCTGTTCCTCATACTGTTAGGACCAATAAGCTTTTTTTGCTATGTGGAAGTGATTGCGCAATATCGATTTTGATGTTAACCGCTCCATGTTGAAGACCCAAATGAGGGGTTACCGTGGTTAACTACGTACATCGTTGATCAAAATCCTGGGGCTAGTGGATTGATTTGACCCCCACCCGACACAACTGTCCTGCTTTTGTTCTGTTATTGAACGTAAACGTAATGAAATTTTTAGGCTAAGCACTTTCCACTTGATGTCGGCTTACTTAAAGCAATTTAGATTGTCGACTAGAAATCTAACCATTATCTAATCAGTTCATAAGGATATCGATATTTTTACAGCTTATCTCTGAATCCATGGTTTCGTGCTTCATTTGCGTACAAGTTTATTGTCGTTAAGAAAGTAATCAACTAATTGATCAGTATTGGTCATATGAACCAATTCACGGATGTAACTTATGTACAGCTAATTGCTGATTCAATAACCTACATCGGCTACTATCTAGTTCTAAGTAGTATACCTCTAATTTACATCTTTATCTACAATAGTCGGACAGATTGCATCAGAATCTCAGTTAATCGATGAACTGCTTATTTTCTATTTTCCTCACTTTATTACACAGCTTCTGCTTATTGATGGACATCGAATTTTATGGCTCAAATATCTGGACGCTTTGCTTCAACGCCCAACATTTTACGCCATTGAGCTAGTGCATCCTTTCATTGCTGAATACCTGAGACTATTTCTACAACAAGTTGCGACTGTTTACGTACTAGTAGGTTATACGCATCAATTTTTCTTTATGATCACTAATATAGAACCAAGGTTAGTTCAGTATAATCTGTTCTTCCCGCTGTCCTTAATTCTTACAGCGCAGAAGGCGCTTTTAGATAGGTGATGCTGATTCATCGTTGGCGATTTCTATGGTAACAGGTTATGTTGTGATGGCCTTGAGGCAGGCACTACTGCGGCCGTTTTCAGTAGTGCAACAGTGCTAACAAACCAAACGGTAACGAGCCAACAGCGAGTCGTTCGAACGCCCCTAGGGAAACGGAACAATTACAACCGCAGATGTATGCTCGCTGGGACTAGCATAAAAGGAATGTAAACCACACAATCTCCAATCAGAAGTGCGTAGATGAGGGAAAGTTTCGTTGGTCAGAACTGATGTGTCGGGTTCATGCGGTTTGTTGCTTGCATCGAGTTTTCACAATGTGAAGATGGTTACCGCCGGTAATACTGACTTGTATACAGCAAACGTATGGTGGACGGGGTTTGGAAAGCAGGCGTTCCCGGTGTTCATAATGATTTGGTATTGCATCAATGTGGGACAAATTGCCTTCAAAAACAGTCCAGACACGAATGTAGAACTTACCAGAAAGGAGACAGTCGAATGGAATTGTGTTCTGACCAATAAAATCGTCCCCAATAGCGTGATCATCCAGGACAACGAAGCGAACCAATGCCAGGCTGCCCAGTTGCACACAAAATTCAAATGTCTCATTGAAAGTGGCACTGTATCCCGACGCATTACCGGCTGGGGCGGTTGGAGTTCGTTGTTCTTCACAATCCACCGGAATTCCATGGATTTCAACGACCACGTAGGGTTCAATTGTGTCGCCCTTTGAAACGGATCCCCTGGGCTTTGGAAGTTGTTGTGCACTGAGGATTTTGAGGCGAAAAATCTAGAAACCAGTTGGAATACAGTGGTATACCGTATACTTTTCGAAGTTCTGTGCCATTAAACCATGAAGCATAAGTATCACTGAATGGTGTCGGGACAGCAGATGTAATGTCATCGGCACGAAAGAACGGCTCTAAATAACCACATTTCTTATGCAAGCCCAAAGCTTATGTGGGAGCAGTTTGAAATACACCTATCAGTTATCGGGACCACTTGTAGCCCGGGATGCCGCGAAAGTACCCAGCTCGGTAAGCAACCGAATATCTCACTCAAACATGACAGTCCTGCTAGATGCACCAATCTACTATATTCGAGAATCTAGGCGAAGTAGGACCAAAGGGTTATTCTCGACATCTGCCTAAATCTCGGCCCAAATGTGTGTACAACGGGGGAATCTAAGCCTACTCTATGGTCCGATAATGGCTCTCAAATCCTCAGGCTCCTTTACGTCTTGTCTTTAGTTACAGAATTAGCTACAAGCTCAACTTTAAGGGTTAACGGCCAAGTTCGCCCACGCATTATAGCCTGGTGGGATGTTTCCAGAATTGCTTCACTTTTTTAAAGGAACTAGTAGAGTCACGTTGCCAAATAACGCCGTTCTAGACAAAGTTCACCGGTATTCGAATAAGACTTGGTGATTCGATGACTCATCCACAGTACGTAGTGTAACTCATCAGGAGATTACGCAACGTATGCCAATAGCGTGTTGTTTTGTCTTAACCATGGGATCTGGTTGGGTGAAGTCGCAGCTGCCTTCATGTGATGTAGAACGAATACACCAATATATAAGTTACTTTATAAACCCTGCTTTTTCGCAACTTCAACTCTATTAAATAAATAAATAAGTAGCTAAAAAGCATATTCCTCGACAGTGTGAGACAGAGTCCAGCTGAATGGTATTCCTATGGGACATGCGTAGCACAGGTTTTCTTATCGTTCGCAAGCGCTTGTTACATAGCGTTAGTTGTTTGACCTGCACTTTGTGAGAGATGTGTTCTATAAATGGCTACGCAATAGCTAGACAGAGTATCAAGATCCAAAATCTCGCTTGACTTGTCATGTGATTCGTAATAGTTGTGATACCCAGTTCATGGCCCCTCTGTCCAGCGACTGTGTTGGTCTATGCAACCCCAACTAACACGTCAGGGCGGCGATGGTTGGTCATTTTACATCGAGCTATCTCTCATTGTGAAGAATGACTTCACCAGGTAAGTTAACAGGGTCACAGTGTATGAAAATTTTAAGAAGGCGCCAGTTGGAAACCTACAACTTTATTTTCCCAAATGATTCACAACTAGACATCATTTAGTCCTGCCGGTTTCCAGTGATAAGGTTCAAGACTGGTTACTGGGAGCAGAGGCTATTGAGTTTGCCGCAGATAACCACTGTTTATTTTCAGTGTGTGGTAGATGAGATGTGATAGATATACAATGATCGGAACTAGCTAAGGACCTCATGTAACTTCCCGTCGTTATCTGCTTTGATTAAGTACTCGGAGAGAAGACTTGTTATGTGGGAAAGCCACATCCAGGCCCGTCAGGAGTAACAGTAGCGACCAACCACTACGTGGCCACAGTGCATTGCGTACGGTTAAAGAATACGGCAAGATCGTCCTTAGCTACGGAGAATTGAACCGATAAAGCCAGGACCAATTGATCATAAGTCAGGGGGATCGCGCAGCATGTCACAAAAACAGACATAACAAAATAGACTGTAATTGCTGGGCTTGCCTAACTGAAAGTAGGACAATATCAAGTTATTGGGCAAATCGGAATACGTAAGCTTGTCAGGTGAGAGAGTTTTGAGCCAGAAACAAGGAAATGAAGGCATAGACGTCTTTGGCTCGCAACTGCACCGCAGCAACCAGTATTCCCGACTATTCTTCTGGCACAACTGGAGGATGCATGCATTTCGTATTGTCTCCTCAGTACCATTAACAATAACCGGTATGCAACTATATACTTAAATATGTGTGTGACCGAATAAGCATAAGGTGAAAAATGAATGACGGAAGTTCCACACTTATGTCCACGGCAGTCTTAAGCTGATAAATAATTGCTTTTGAACACACAGGGCCGGCTTCATCCGGCTTATCGCAACCGCCTCGGCGAAACGGAGGAAGCGGGGATTAGGGTGACGTAATACAAGTGTGAACGCTGATCCGAGCTCTATCCGGTGACGCGTAGTCAGTAGGTGTTTACCTATTGAGGAAGCTGGCGGTTTGCGCAAGCACGGAATTTCAGTGGGACAGGGATTCTGGTCAATTTCACGTTGAACCCACCTTGGCACGTGTTCCTTTATTCGGGAAGTCAAAGACCGATTGGTTCTGCCTATGTAACTGTCTCCGCAGTCGCATACGAATTTGTATATGCAGTGTGAATTGGCCCCTATCGGTTGAGCTTCCTTCGTTGGAGGCACCGGCAAGTTACAGGTTCTATTGATGACCACAACCTGAGCAGCACAGTAACTTCTCTGCGTAGCAGAGATTAAACGTTTCGTGGTTTTCAATACAGTAAAGTCACCCTTGAATGGCAACTCGATATAGATCTTTTTCTTGGCTGCCGTATGCACCAAGTCTTTCGGGCCTCGCTGTTGGCTGTGTCTCTCTATAAATCTACGTGGATAACCATTTGCAACGAGGGTCGTTGTAATTAACTCTAGCTCGTCGGCTAGACAATCAGCGGAGCAAATTCGTCTAGCACGACTAACTAAAGTTTTCACAAGGGTCCGCTTGTACCGCACTGGTGTGAAGCTGGTGAAGTGCAGGTATTGGCCGGACCAGGTTGCTTTTCTGTAGATAGACCTTCTAATGAGCCCGTCATCTCTGCGACTGATGAGAATGTCTAAGAATGGCAGACAGTTCTTCTGTTCCACTTCGCAGGTGACCCGCAAGTTGGTATGTGCGCAGTTGAATTGCTGCACCAACTGGACAATCTGCTGCTCTGATGAACAAAAGGCCAATATGTCATCAACATAACGCTTATAGTATGGCAACTGGGCTATTTCTGTGGATATGCCTCTTTCTATCATCAGCATGAAAAAATCGGCAAGTACAGGGCCTAGTGGGCTACCCATTGCCACACCATCGATTTGACGATATGGGGTGTTCTGAAAGTGAAAGCCAACATTTGCTGTGCACAGCAGTAAGGATTCCTTTAGAAATTCGACTGGAATTGGTAACGAATAACTAGAGTGCTCAGCTAGCTCACATATGTATTCAACAGTTTGTTGTAGTGGGACGTTGGTGAATAGAGATTCCACATCCAAGGAACACATGACCTTATCGGAGAGTTTGATGTCATCTAAGTCACCGATAAGTTGAAAAGAATCTTTAAGACTATATGGATTGGACAGTTGTCGTAGAGGCGAAAGTATCTTCACTAGCCAGCGAGCCAATTTATGCTGCGGCGCATTTACCATTGATAGAATCGGCCTAAGTGGTACTCCACTCTTGTGCGTCTTCGGTGACCCGTATAGCTGCGGAGTAGTGCTTCCACTTGGCTTCAACGAATTATAGGTGTCACTATCAATCACGCGATGAATGAGAAGCATTTCAAGATGGGCAGCTATGCTAGCTTCAACGTCGGACACGTTCTCCATCTTATTAAGTCGTTCAAATTTACTCGTGTCGTTGAGTATACTACTCATTTTCTCAGCGTACTCGGCCTTGTTCATGACTACCACTCCAGAGCCCTTATCCGGTTTCATCACATTCTCATCACACATTCTCATCAGTCGCAGAGATGACGGGCTCATTAGAAGGTCTATCTACAGAAAAGCAACCTGGTCCGGCCAATACCTGCACTTCACCAGCTTCACACCAGTGCGGTACAAGCGGACCCTTGTGAAAACTTTAGTTAGTCGTGCTAGACGAATTTGCTCCGCTGATTGTCTAGCCGACGAGCTAGAGTTAATTACAACGACCCTCGTTGCAAATGGTTATCCACGTAGATTTATAGAGAGACACAGCCAACAGCGAGGCCCGAAAGACTTGGTGCATACGGCAGCCAAGAAAAAGATCTATATCGAGTTGCCATTCAAGGGTGACTTTACTGTATTGAAAACCACGAAACGTTTAATCTCTGCTACGCAGAGAAGTTACTGTGCTGCTCAGGTTGTGGTCATCAATAGAACCTGTAACTTGCCGGTGCCTCCAACGAAGGAAGCTCAACCGATAGGGGCCAACTCACACTGCATATACAAATTCGTATGCGACTGCGGAGACAGTTACATAGGCAGAACCAATCGGTCTTTGACTTCCCGAATAAAGGAACACGTGCCAAGGTGGGTTCAACGTGAAATTGACCAGAATCCCTGTCCCACTGAAGTTCCGTGCTTGCGCAAACCGCCAGCTTCCTCAATAGGTAAACACCTACTGACTACGCGTCACCGGATAGAGCTCGGATCAGCGTTCACACTTGTATTACGTCACCCTAATCCCCGCTTCCTCCGTTTCGCCGAGGCGGTTGCGATAAGCCGGATGAAGCCGGCCCTGTGTGTTCAAAAGCAATTATTTATCAGCTTAAGACTGCCGTGGACATAAGTGTGGAACTTCCGTCATTCATTTTTCACCTTATGCTTATTCGGTCACACACATATTTAAGTATATAGTTGCATACCGGTTATTGTTAATGGTACTGAGGAGACAATACGAAATGCATGCATCTACCAGTTTTCGTCTTCTTACCGTGCTTTTCAAATTTCTGAAGGGAACTAACTGCTTTAAACAACTGGAGGACTACATTCTGTAGAAAGACTGATACCAAGTTTACTCATTTTCATACTCCGCTTGTCCACACTCTTTTCCTAACTTATTGCCTGGCTTCCCTGGGGCTTCAACGAGTGCTTCACGAAGAGACAGGTTGATAACAGGTACATACATTGAACAGCCCCTCTAAAGCGGCTGGTGACCAAACGTTAATTAACGAACTTCCCTATCAGCCACTCGTCGTTCTTGGTAAGCACTAGCAGTGTTTCGCAGACCAAGTGATCAGAGGCGACCAGAATGTGAGCACCGTCAAAACTCAGTAACTATGCTATTAATCCGTATGGTAGCATCGGCTGCAGCACAGAGTTGTGTTCCCTAGCCATGAGCAATAAGCTCATATACCGTGTGCAACCACCCGATGTTGTAATCTGATCCGGCTCTGCTGTTACAGTGCCAATCGCTTGTGGAGTAACTGACACTTTGGTAGGTTGGCACTCATTTCCTCACGTTAGAACTTTAACCCCCAACTTGTCCCTCAATGATTCGCTTCGGTTCTACTTCGTTTTATCTTTCGCTAGAGAAACAACTAACGCATTGATTTGCTTGTCACTCAGGCCCGGATTAGCATGTAAGGAACATTACGTTGACCTTCTATAAGTCCGATTAGCCATCATATCCAAGTCTTAAGCACTGTAAGCCTATCAGATTAGGGTGTTGTGACCATCTTAAGCTCATACAACCTACTCGCCCTGAATACCCTGCATCGTGCCTATCTAGTCACAAAAGTCATTCCAACATAAAACTACAAGGTATTTGATTATTGGTGAGTAGACGGATTTAGGTATGAGTTTACTTTGTTCATCGCAATTAGATTAAAGCCAAACGTAAACTACCAATCCGAAAGAGCACCAGAAGATTAGCTCTTCCGATTGGGGCTCGTCAGGGGTGTGCATTCCCCGGGGTCCGCTGTTGCGCCAGCAGGTTATGTCGAAATATTCCCAGTTGGTCAGTCTGCAGAAATGTGCACAAGTGTATCAACAACTAGACGCATCGCTGTCTAAGTTTTGCATACACAAACTCCATAACTTCTTGCTTAACCATCCGCAATTCATCACTGTTTTAAAGTTCAGGCGTTTTCCCCAACTCCCTATGAGATGGTTCATGTACACTCCACTTATATTAATTATACTTTTTCATCTTATGGCCTTTGAGACCGCAATTTGTCCAACGTTATTAGGAGATGATTGTCACCAACAAAGATACATTTCCGGGAGAAATATTCATTTGTTATCTGGAATCAAACTGAAAAGAAATTCCTCGCAATTAGTGAACAACCAATTCTCACTTACAGTTATGGTCAGATCGGATTCATTGAAACATGTTTCGAGCTCGCAGCGAACTTATATGTTACAAGTATTATCCTCTGCCTTCGATCCTAACAAGTACAGTCGAACCTATTTTATTGCCCATCATTGGGATATTCCAACATCGGGCAAGAAAGCGAGGTGGTTAATCAACCGATATCGCCATTTTTCCAAAAGGGGAACAACCACTGAATTGTTGTGCAGTATATCACTTGAATTGTAACGAACTAAGAAGGAGAAAATACGTACTTGTAACTAAAACCTACAAAAGAGGTTTGTTTAGAAAAGTATGATCTAGAATTTAAAAATTGCTACACAAAGCATTTTGCCTGGACAGCTATAAAAACTGCGGCCACTGTAGATTTTTGCTGAGAAACAACGCAACATCAGTTGCACGTTATTTTGTGCTACCGCTCCAGTCACTTTTGTACTGATGAAGTCCAATTTGGACAAGAAATCGATGTCTAGCCCATGCAAAATTCCGCACCTTTACAGATCACTCACATATTTCTTTGCTTTTGAATGTGACACACGCTGATGACTGTTACACACGGAGGCATCCGGCACGTCGTTTCTGAGTCGCTGCTTTCTTTCTGTTCTAGTCGGTTCTCTAAAATTTTACTGGCCATTTCATCTTCAACATTTGTCAGATCTGCGGTACATTCCACATCGTTGTCAATGGCCGCGAACTCTTCTGCTTTGATGATGGGATTGTGCAAGCGCTTATCTCGTCCTCAGCAATGACGGTGTCATCAAAAATACATGAGATGCCAGTCGACTGAAGCCAGCATGCCGAAAGCATGCTATTATTGTTGTACCGGTAATCAGTCTCCAACTTTTTAAAACAAACTGAATTGCGTCGAGCACAGAAATCTTGGCGCTGACATCCACCGCCTCCGAGGAGTCAGGTAACACGTTGTTTTCGATGTGATACAGAATTCGGTTCACAATTTCCTTTCTGTGACGGATTTTTACATTCATAATCACACCTTGGTCCATGGATTGAAGAATGCTGGTCGTGTTCGCCGGCAAAATCCCAGTTGATTGTTTTTCAGGCCACTTATGTGTAGATGTGTTGTGCAATTATGCAAGAGCATCATAATTTTTCGGCCACTTTGGCTTAGCTCCTTGTCCTATTCGAGGACCCACTCGGTGAAAAGTGTTTTCGACATCTACGCATTTGTGTTAGCTCGGTAAGTTACGGGAAGTGTAACTACGTTCACGCAATTAAAACATCGTGGTTTCTTACTTGATAAATCAATACTATATTCTTTTATCCGTGCCTGACATATTCGCGCAGCACAGGAAAGTGATCCTATTCATGGCTTTTTCGATCTGCTGGGCTTGTCAGCAGCAAAACACAACGAGCATTCTAGAGTTGATCGGTAAAATAGACCTGTTTCATCTGCATTGTACATGTTGTCATCACAAGGTTGCGATAAGCCGGATGAAGCCGGCCCTGTGTGTTCAAAAGTAATTATTTATCAGTTTAAGTCTGCCTTGTACATAGGGGTGCAACTTCCGTTATTCATTTTGCACCTCATGCTGATTCGGTCATACGCATATTTAAGCATATAGTTGCATACCGGTTATTGTTAATGGTACTGAGGAGACAATACGAAATGCATGCGTCTACCAGTTTTCGTCTTCTTACCGTGATTTTCAAATCAAAAAAGCATCTAAAAGTTCAGACAGTCGATGTTTCAGCCAATATTCACAGACTGCTCTGTCCGCGGAACTCCTTTCGCCATGTGCACGTTTAGACATGATGTGAGTTCTATGCTTCCATGTTCGCAACCGTCCTTCTGTGGCAGCACAGTATTTTCCAACTCCTTCTCTGAATTCTTCTGCCGTTGGTTGTGCTCACGAACCGAGAGCATCCAGTCTTCCACTGAAGTTTCTTCTTCATCCTTTCCACATCGCTTCCTTTTTTGAGAGCTTGCAGTGCTATGTGACAAATTCCGCCGGAGTTCCTTTTCACTAGCAATCAATCTGACTGGGGTAAGACGAGAAATGTGTAAACCACGCGACATCTTGACCTGCCAGATTCCTGGTGGATTTGTTTTAATTTGTCTAAAACATCCAACGTTTTGGCAAAGACAAATCCTTTCTGTTACTTGACATACTTGTGTGTAACCAATAGAGTAGTGACAAATGTCGGGCGGAAAGTTTACCAAACTTTACTCCGTTCTCGAGTTTTGAATAAGGTCGTGGGCTTGCCCACAGTCGCCTGTAGTTTTAGCATGCTCGTGTATCGAATGAGGTGGGTAACCTTTTCTGATCTACCATTAACGTCGCCGACATCTCTGTTGTTCTTGACTCGATCTGACTGCCTAGCTGTGGGGTACTAGTAATAAAAGATAGTCGGAGCGAGGGCGTAAAGTTGACAAAGCGACAAAAGCACAGTCCACACAGCTGGGTCAGTAAGCGGTGGGACGACCCCGGCAATGGGCAATTAGACGGTGAAAATTTAGCATATTTAGGAGAAAAGAATTTGTATTCTGTAAACTTGGGCACTAAAGCAGGGTGGGATATAAACCAAGTGGGCAATAAAGCGGGTTCGACTGTACTAACTAAATCCGACTTTCAGTTTCTGCTGTACCGCACTTTTAACAGGAACTTAGGATGCTCAAATTTTGCTCTCAGGAGGCAATGTTTGCTTGGTTTTGGTTCAAAACTGACTATACTGCATACTGTAACAATGCTCTCAGACAGTGTTTTGCAAAGTATGGTGCGTGGACGCCTTAGAGGTCCGCGGAATGTTTACAGGATGTCCACGGGACTTCCCGAAGTAATTCTGTTGGACGCCATCAATTTAGTTTACAGTTCGATGACAAACCTGGGGTGAAAACTCGTTACCTATATCTGATTGTCTACACTTGCCCAGTGATTGGCTAGTGTAATGCAAACTCCTTCCAAGAACTTACCTGGGTTTGGCAGAAGTTTAAAACGTCAATGCACTTAGTTGTCAAATGTCGTCAAGTTAGTGTGTTAATCTCTTCTGATGGGATTGATAACGGTTAAGCGGATCCTTTTCCGTATAACCAAGCTCACATAACTCAGAATTTGGCCTTCGGAGAGAGGCACGAGATATCACCTCCTTTTGCAGTCATTTTGAAAGTCAATCTCCCTCGAAGTCGGCCAATCAAGATGAGAGGCCCATTGATAGGATCCCATCCAGGGAAGTCCAGAAGGAAAGGGTGATCCCCTCGGTGTTTGACGAGTGTGTTCCTTCAACAATGTCAATTGAAGGGAAACTATATGTGCAACATTAGAGATGATTGTACTGTTTACTTTTTACTTCCTTTGAAATTCGACTTATCAAAGTACTCAAATTTGTGGTCTGTTCTGCAATGAGGGTGTTTAGTTATTTATTTGCATTTTAGCGTTTGTACACATAACATAAAGATAGGTCGTTAGCTGAAGACAAAACCGTGATGAATGTGTAACAGAAATATTCATGGTTGAATTCTGACGTTGTAGTAGTTGGTACAACGAAGTGTTGCTGCTTGACTTCCGCTGGAAAAGAAAGACTTTTACGTTGGCAAAGCGAAGATGGCTGTCGCCATGCTCCTCAAATTTGCCACAACCTATCCCTGTGAAGGTGCATTTTCGTGTTACACAAAGATAAAAACAAAGTACCGCGATGAACTTGAAGCTCAAACCGATGTATGTTGTCAGTTTCACTCAATAACTGTGAACATCAAATAAGTCAGCACTGTAGGTTAGAAGCAGTTTCAGCCGTCAAATTAGGGATTGATATGTTTTTGTCTTTTATAACCAACATTCAACATCTTTCAATGCCTTACTAACTTAAAATGGACATCCGTGTTAGTTCAGTGTATATTGATGAAGGTTTTAAGTACACTCTGCTTCCTTCATAGCTTACCATAGTCTAGTACCGTGGATAATAATGTCCCAGGTTGTCCGCCGTGTCAGCTTCCACTCAAAAAGGGGCCATGGTCCAAAACCTTTGAAAACCGCTTCTCTAAGAGCATCACTAATACCCCGGTGTATTGCTCCTACGCTTCGCTGCCGCGCGAACACCGCCAGTCATGCGCTGATTACGGATGCTACGAGGTCATCTTCCCCTACGCAGATTCTAACCGGCAAATGCCTCTTACCTTCGAATACCATCTGAACAGTGTCGGCCCATCCTTGACCTCATTTATCCAATTCGGAACTTCGTATGTGGTGCTCACGGTAACCGTCGAAAATCCTGCAGTCAGACAGCTAAAGTTCACATTGCACTATCACGAAATTCATCCTTCTGCACAAACACCAGAGGAATAATCCACAAATAATAGAAACGTAAACCTCATCACACACTGCCAGAGACTGCATTTGGCTAGTGACAGCTAGACGTATGAGTGATCTTACCTGTGGCGTGGTATCTGGTGGCTTTTGATGTAATTCCGAATGTGAAGAGAAGGGACTGAAAAATGATGAGACCTGTCTGTACAACGCTGGTTTCAGCACATACCCACAAGCACCGTTGCGTGCAAAGAATCCAGTGGCCAAATCCATCACCAGCCCAGCGGTCTGATAATTCAGGGGGACAACCTGACCACCCCATGCCCAGATATCGATGGGATTCAAATTACTGCTATCGGCTCTTGATGGGCTGGGGACGATTTCGAAGAATGAATTGCGTGTGATCTGTACAAGTTCGCCCGCAGCCTGTCCAAGCGCCTTGGATGCTTCCGTTTCGCTTAGTTGAATAAAATGGTACGGATGTACTCGAGACACATCCGTTTTGTTGAAACATTTGTCATAGGGCGAAGCAGTAGTGATTCCAGGTGTCATCCTTCGTCCGGGAAACCCCATATCATTATGTGTCCCAACAACCAGTAATGAGGGACCAGTTTTGAGATGCGGATTAGTTTTGGTGAGTACTTGCGCTGAGGAGTGTGTAGGCGTGGCATTGGTGCTGTTGATAGTCAAAGATGGGTTACCTGTAAGCAGTAAACGGGAATGTCGTAATGAATCAAAGGAACCACTTGACATTCCCATGGTTATTCGGTTGCTGGTTTAGTCGCAGCACACAACTAAGAGATCTTAGTCAATGATCGCAATTCTAGGTTGCTGGCCGTGGTCTAGCAAATCGGTCCAGTCATCGTATGCGACAAAACAACGTATCGCGTTGCATGAAATGTGCAGCACGGAAGCTACAACAACAAGAATAACAACAACAGCAACAACAAAAGCAAAACAACAACCACAGCCGCATCAGCAACGACAACAATATCACAATAACTACAACGGCGACAACGACGGTGACAACAGCAACACCAGCTGCAGCAACAACAATAAAGACAAGGACAACAATGACAAGAATAATAAACGAATAACCACAAGCAACGAGAACAACAAAAGATAACAGTTTCTCTAAATGCTTGCTTCTCCCGGGTTTTATGAATGGCAATATTATAACGAAGGTGGCAGTGACAGCACGTGACAGTACTTGCGCAACCTGCTTAGACACAGCAACATTTGCCTTCTGTACGCGATGGCAGTGGTCACTGAACCCAGGCTGATTTTAATAAAGGCAGATGGCGGCCTGCACCGGTCAGTCAGGAATTTGCCAGGGAGTTGTTGCAAAGGTGGATACACTCACGAGCTCTTGCATCGTTGAGGGCACTTTGGAGGTACCTGTATAATTTTCGTTAGTTTATTTTCAGAAAAGTTTGCCTTTTAGCAATAAATCGATTACTCAGGAAAAGGAAGCCAATAGGGTAATAGCCAGATGTAGTGTTCGGAAGCTTTGCTGTACTAATTCGTCGCATCCACAAAGTAATGCTGAGAAAACGGAGTGTTTCTGTGTCGAGTACCGTCGAGCAATATACTAGTTATTTCTTTAATTGTTTGTTCTAAGCAATTGTTATTGGTCCAGTAAAGCAGGAAAACGAATGAAATTTACAGGGGTCGCGCGAGCACCGGTCACTTGCGACTAATCTGTAAAATAACGCAAGTGTAGGGCAGTGACTGATTTGACTGCACCATCGATATTTGTGATGCTGAACACACAGAAGTTGAATGGAATATGATTGAATGGTTAGCTGAATTCTAAAACCAAGCCAATTAATTCAAATGCTTGCAGCCTCCTTATTAATATCCTTATCTGATGATCTATAAAGATTAAATGATAGGAATACAAAGTTAAACAATCTACTTTCAGGCAACTGTGTCGTCAGTAAACTATACCATGGATGCTGGGGTCCAATTCAGCCTGGTTACCAGATAAAATCTTTTCAACTACCGGGCCCGACTCATCTTATGCAAGCATTGTTGTTACAGTACCGAGAAATTTATCTCGTATGCAGATGCACCAAGCATTCGCTAATCCTGTAGGCATTTGTAGACATACACAAGATAGCACAAGGTGATTTCCAAGAGCTTAACTGCCTGAAACGCATACCCCATTGTTCCACCTGTGCATATCGCCCATACAAGAGCATGGATACCTTTGTGCAAATCGATCAGTGTCGCTAGAGACAGAGTTTCTCATCTCGTGCAAAATATTCCTATTATTATTATTATTATTTTAAATAGCTCGATATAATAATAATACGTATGTTTCTCATGAGGTGAGAAACTGTCTCTAGCGACACAGATCAATAAAGTTCGATTTGTCGTGTTCCTCGATATCAAATGTGCATTCCATTCGGTAGATAGACGTACACGTTGGGACTGTCCACTCAGGAAGAGCGTATCTGAGAAATATATCAATATCATCCGATCATTATACCCGCGTAGCTCAGGCAGAGTGAGGGCTTACGGCAAGCTGTCGCAGCCTTTTAGTATCTCCAGCGGTGTGAGACATGGACGCCCGCTATCACGTTTCCTTTTCAACTTTGCCCTTGGCGAAGTAATAGAAATCGCGTTCACATGACGCGACTTAGCAGGTGTGCAGCTACTCCCAGGAGGACGACTTCTTGACTTAGAATATGCTGATGATATTGCCCTAATCTGTAACAGCTCACAAAAGTTCCAAGCTGCACTAGACAGATTAGCAGTGGCTGTCCGTCAGTCGTGCTTTGCTTTGCACCATCGGAGTGCAAAGCGTTCCTCCAAGATTGGCCTGGACCGCCTGCTACGCTGACCGTTGGTGGGGATCAGCCAGAAGTCCTTCAGAAATTCAACTACCTGGGAAGTTGTATCAGCGCCCGTGGGGTTGAAGATGAGATCACGAAGCGTATAGCAAAAGCTCGGGGCGCTTTTGCTAACCTTCTCCACTTATGGCTCCGGCGCGACATCACACTTGCCCTGAAGGGTAGTGTACAATGCAGCGGTACCTTCTACCCTACTGTACAGTTGTGAAACCTGGCCCCTTATCTCAGCGGACATAAAGAGCTTAGTTATGTTTGACCACCAGTGCCTTCGCAATTCAGCGCACATCTAGTGGAAACACAGAGTAAGCAACGAGCGTGTTCGACGCCTTGTTTACGGCACAGGAAATGGAAATGAACCGCTCAGCACCTTATTTCATGCACCAGGCTCCGATGGCTCGGGCATGTGTTACGCATGCTAGCCCACCAATTCCCGCGACGTACGTTGTTTGCATGCCAGGGGATGTGAATAGAAGAAGAAGAGGGGTGGCCAAGCGGTGACTTTGTCCAGAGGAATGAAGGCCCTCACTTCGAAGCTGGCCTCGGTTGGGTGTCTCGGCTCCCTGGTTGGGGTCCGAAAGACGATGAACATGTTTTGCTGGGTACACTTGTTATTTGGCTAAGAGCCGACCTCAGTGACGTTTGTGCCGTGAGTTTCTTGGTCCTATCCCATCCCTCTTAGCCTCCCCTTCCAACCAAGATCTCATTAGTTAGCATTTTATAATTTTGCATAATAAATTTTTTTTCTGCTGCATAGTAGCCGGCAGGTAGCTTACCGGAACCATGCCCATCCGTTATCGGTAGCTCAGCTGGCTTGCACCTGTTGCAATTTATTCCCGTTTTTCTTTTTTTGGGTATTACGGCACAGTAGCTGAGGTGTTTCTCACCTCTAGCTAACGCGCTTAGTGTGTGTATAAAGTTCCATGATTACGACCCGATAGTCACCTGACGGTGAACAGACCGATTTGAGGCAATTTCATTGATAGCTGGAATCTTTTTATCATGATTCTCCTAAATGGTGAAAAGATTCCAAATCACTGTATCACTTATGGGAAATGCTGACGGTTTTAGGTAGGAGTTCGCCAGGGGAAAGCAATTACACATATTTAATAAATGTAACCTTACTGACTCACTTTTTCGGAAGCCTTTTGTAGAAAACGATGTACAATTGGTGCAGTCAAAGAAAAATAGATCGGATAGCTCTTTAATCACCGTAGATGATTGTGGATTATACACCTGAGAGACAGAAATAAACGGGATAGGCGTTAGTTTATGGGCGTCGGCGAGAGTTAGCACATGGAATGTGGCTAAAGAGCAAAGGAAGAGGGTGGATCGGAAAGGTTCTTCAAAGTATTAGTCGAAGGGAAGCAAACATGTTGAAGCGGAGGTGAAGAAATCCGTGAGGAAACCGAATAAAATATGTTACTGGCCATGGTAAAATAACTAATTTGATGGACAAAACGAACGTTCACAAGTTTTCCTTCTGTATTTTTACTGTAAACCATAAGAAAGTATATGGATATTTGCGCGTTCAAATGCAGTACATGCAATGAGGCCTAAGTGGTTGCACGGAGGCGAATAAATGAGTAAAGAGCCATGATTTTCTGTGGCAGCTAGGCGTCAGTTTGTGGATCATTCAGACCAATCGCCCATACGAAGTGATGAAGCACGCGTTTGAATCAGTTATTTTGCATGCTACTAAACAATGGCAAACGGAGTCTTCACTGGAGATCAGACGAGACAGTGATAGTTCTGGTCGGTGGTTCCACAGTTGTGATGTTCGCTGAGATGGACAGTCAGCTTGTGAACATTTCGTTACTACGCAAAGGGAACAAATAACGATAATTTTATACTAGCTAAGAAGCACTGCTTTACAAGCCCGTTGATTGGTGTGGTTGGTTCTCAAATAACGTTAATAAACAAAAATGCAGTTAGTGGTTCTACTGTCAAAAGAATGGACTTCTCTTATGCAATGTCGTAGCCCTGCACTCTGAGTGTTTCCATAGCTTTAGTAGGCAAAAATGTAAGTCTTAGATATTTCCCGGAAGCAGGATGGAGAGTGTTTTCAAGTAACAAAATGGAAGTGGCGGAGTGCGTCATCCAACCGACTTTAAACATGGCTAGCCTTGGCGCAGAAACAACCAATTGGGAGAGAGCGTTCCATGGTTGTCACATGCGAATGGAAAAGAAATTTCTGCGGCAATTCAGGCGGTTGTATTGTTCTGCTACCTTCAAGCAATGGCATCTAAGGTTGGTGTTCCTGCTGATTTGCAGTGAAGAGCGGCACACATGATTTGGATTGTGTAAAATCAAATACGCAATAATTAAGTCGCTTCGTGGTCGGCGATACCGCCCGTTGAATACTCCTGAACGATTCAGTCACTGCTCATATGGAAGGTGGCGCATTCGAATGACGTAGAAGACCTACCTTGAGGCTAGTCCAGTGCGGTGAGGTCGTGCTTCAGCCATGGGTGCCGGGCCTGGATTGCGTATTCCACATAGGGGGGAACATACACATTCAATGCATGTCTGAAAATAGAGGTGTCTATTTGTCCGAACGTTCGTCATAGCAGCTTGACATGTTGGTTACCAGTTTTCGATGCCTTTGAAGGTTGCTTGGAACAATCCAAATTATCCTGAACAAGCACACCAAGGTCGCTTTCCACGGATGGTGGCTGCGGTACTTGCATTACTAGCCTGTAGAAATAAGTACTCTGGTATGGTATGTAGAGTAACGTACATTCGTCCACGTTGAGCTGTAGCAGATTTCCGGTTGACCACACATGTACCAAATCTAGGTCACACATGAGTGAATTCTTACCGGCATCCGCCTGAATCCGGCGCCCTAAACATGAGTTCAATTAGTGATGGCAACCCTGCTTTAAAGCCACACCAGCACACGGTCAGAACAGATATGGAAGTGCGGGTGGAACCGCCTGATTCCGGCTCCATAGCTTGATCTGGTTAGCTAACAGCAGGAAATTTGAAGCGATTGTTTCCGCAAAGTCATTGATGAACATTAAAAACAATCATAGCTCTGAAACTGCGCCTTGGAGCCCACCAGAATCGACTGGTATGGGGTCAGATAAAGAACTTCGGACTCTGACCACTAAGTGCGGTTGCAGGAGAAGGTTGCTGATCCGGCTCAAGAGAGGGTCGTCGATCCCGTAATATTGGAGCTTGGAGAGAAGAATCCGATGCTCTAAACGATCGAAAGCCTTGGATAAATTCAAGTAGAGCTCATCGACGGCCTCTCCAGCGTCAGCTGACTCGGTCCAACTACTCCGTGCGATTAATAAATTCGTTGTGTATGATAGCTGTCTATGAAAGCCGTGTTGCTCGGAAGCAATAATGTTACAATTTGCTAGATAATCACCAACGCATCGGCAACAATGCATTCCATGACCTTGGATAAGACAGAGAGAAAAGCCACTGGGCGGTAGTTTGAGGGCTCAGTCCTGCTTCTATCTTTGTGAATCGGAGTTATTATTCCAAACTTCTACATCGCAGGAACCTGGTTCTGGTCTAAGCAGCGCTGGAAGAGCGGTGCAAAAGGTTTTGCCAGTTGTCATGCTGCTGCTCCCAGTGCCCCTGGGTGCTTGATGTCGACTCCCGGGGAGCTGCAGTTGCGCGGAAAGGTCAGTTTCTGCACAACAGCTTCGGCGGTAAAATTGATGTGGGTGAGTATTGGAGGCGAGAAAACAAAAGCTGGTAGATGGCCTGATGGTAAGACCCTTTGAAATGTGGTGATATATTGCGTTCGCAACGCTTTCGCTGCTTGTATAGCTGTTCTGGTTGGCTCATCGGTCGTTTGGAGCGCATGAATTCCATGCCTCACCTTACGACGGCCATTGCCATGCATGTACAGCAGTTTGTGGTTGGCACTGATGGTTTTTACCATATGCGGCTGATAAGCGGCTTTGTCATTTCTGAGCATTTGTGTGCAATGGTTGCGATGGACTACGTAGTTGTCCCAAGTATCTCGCCAGGCCACGTGGCGTACAGTCATCCATTGTTAGTTCTGCTCCTTACGAAAGTAACGATTTATGCCCACCGCAAACCCTTGTCGCTGGGGCATCCGTAACCAGTTAACGGATTTCGCGGACGCATTCAAGCTACGCGACTTCCGACTGGTATTCAGCGAGGAACGGCCAGGTGGTGGCACTGACTGGCTGGGCTAAACGGTCGTAGCGCGTAATGGTGCACACCATCTCAGTGTTCTGCTGGTGATATTCCGTATAGAAGATGAAGTGAAAACTGATGACTGCATGATCACTGCGACCAAAATGGCATTCTACAATCAATACATTAAGCATTTGTCGCTCGTTAGTGAACACAAGATCTGGCAAAGATGGTTTATGACCTGTTCTGAAACCAGTGGGCATAATGACGTGATCGTAAAGTGGAACACTGGTTATGAGCTCCTGCGGAACTGTGTTGAATTGTTCTCCGAGTTTCTAAACAGTGTACGTTGAAATCACCCATGATAAGGATGTGAATGTACTTTCGCTTTAGACTGCATCATAAACCTGTCGCAAGGTGGCAGCCCATTCCTGGTGTACAGTTTGGAGGGCGGTACACCAAAGCCATAGGACAGGTGTCTCTGTCATGTACCTACAGGGGGCACCAAAGAGAATCGGTGAAATCTAAGTCTGAATCCTCAAGGGCCTGGCACTGTAAGTCGCTTCGGTAGTAAAGAATATCCTTCCTCATTTCGTCAAATTGTCGTTTCGCATGAGTGACATGACCGGCAGCGAGACTTCAGTTTCTGACATCGCATTGTGTAACAATGTCTCCGTGACACCGATAGTATCGCATGGCTTTGCAATTTGGCGATCCTACAGTTCGGCCAGCTTATTGAAAATGCTTTGAGCATTTGTATAAAGGCAGGATAGTCTCGCGGTCTCTAGGAACCAACAGGGAGCCAAAGCAGTCAAGTGTGGTAGAATGCCGACCGATGCGAGGTCGTCCGTTATTCATTTTTTTGCTGGGATGATTATGACACGTCGCTCGCAAGTTGCTTTGGCCAAGATACGTCCCATTCGTCGTCCGATACTGCAGAATCCCGTGACCGAGCGATAAAGTCTTGCTGCTGCGTAATCGCTGGTAGCTTTGTTTTTATTCAAGTAGGCTCATTTCTGGTCTTTTCAAGTTATGAGCAGATTTTAACCGAAGTTCAGATGGAAGGCATTACCCATGCCGCCGCCAAGGTTCTACTACTTCTGTCGCTGTCTACTCTGACTAGACCAAGTCTTGGAACAAGGGAACAATGGAATAATGGTATAATACGGATAAAAAAAGCCAAGGCTTGACAAGTCCCGTGGAATGGTTTGTGGGAATAACCTTAGTTCACTTAAGTTACACAAAAGTGAAAAACATATCTGTGGACTCAGTATATTATCCACATTAAGACATAGGTATATGCGTCAACCCGGACTTCGTAAGGTTGGTGAGCACAATATTTGTCTGCGTCTTGTTGTCATTCAATGAATAGAAATCAGATCAAGTAATGTAAATAATCTAAAGCATCGTAAAGTCCTTTTATAAAAATCGGTAGCTTGGGCGCGGAATTGGTAACGGTTGAAAGAGCGTTCAACGGTTGACAAACCGGAAAGGAAAATAATTCCGGCGGCACACAAGCCGACGGTATTGGGTGACGAGTTTCAATTTATGACACCTCAATTCTGTGTTGCAGCTAAGCTTCAGGAGGTCTGGGCAAGCGTGACTGGGGTTTTTCAAAATCTGGTACGCCAGGATGAGGTCACCTCGTAGACGGCGATATCTTCCACTGTACACTTCCAGCGCTTTCAGTTGCCTATTGTAGTGCAGATAAGACAAACTTTTCACATTTTTCGTTGCTCGTCGATGTGCGGTATCCAGTGCAACCAGGTCGCGCTTTAGGCAGGGTTGCCAAGCCTGGATCGCGTACTCTAGACGGGGCCCCACACACGCTTTGAGCATTTGGGTGATGATAAAGGGATCGAAACATGCGCACATCCCCCCCGTAACAGACCAACATGTAGGTTCGTGGTTCTGGACACCTTCAAGGACTGTGCCGAACAGCCAAACTCGTCT
Source organism: Dicrocoelium dendriticum (assembly GCA_944474145.2). Taxonomy (NCBI): domain Eukaryota; kingdom Metazoa; phylum Platyhelminthes; class Trematoda; order Plagiorchiida; family Dicrocoeliidae; genus Dicrocoelium; species Dicrocoelium dendriticum. The sequence continues at coordinate 2,012,208 of OX104067.1, read as the reverse complement.
TAGATCACCACCCCAAGATCTCGCTCTTGTGAGGCGGTTTTCAGAATGTTGTCTCCAAGTTTATATGCGTACGTGGGATTGTGGCGGACATGCACAGTTTTGCACTTGTCCGTGTTAAATGGAAGTAAATTAACTTTGGCAATTCAAAACCACAGTCTATCTCTCGTTGCAACATATCGTAAGTTCCCTTACAGTCGATTGCCCGCCATATCTTTATGTCATCGGTAAAAAGCAGGAAATTTGACTTGATGACACTCATAAGCTCGTTACTGAAGAACAAGAATGAGCGCGGCCCCAACACCAACCCTTATCGAAAGCCGCAGTCCACATCAGTTGGATCAGAAAAGGAACCTCGAACTGGAACCTGAAGGCGTCGTTGAAAGAGGGTTACTGATCCATCTAGCAGCTTTTGAAGAAGGAGGCGGTAAACTATGCGGTCGAATGCTTTGGGAAAGTGTAGGTAGATGACATCATTAGCGGTCCCACTGTCAGCTATCTCGGTCCAACTGCCACGAGCAAACAGTTGGTTGGTAGTACATAAACAATGCTGACGAAATCCGTGTTGCTGCGGTGCTATGATGTTAGATCTTTCGAAGCAGCCCATTACAACCTCAGCTATGATCGATTCCATCACCTAAAAGAGCACCGCGAAGAGAAACACTGAGCCATAGTTGGCTGGCTCCGAACTGCTACCACTGTTGAAAATCGGGGTAATGATGCCTTGCTTCCACATGCTAAGGATCTGATGTTCATCCAGGCATCTTTGGAAAAAGCTCGTTAATGGTTCAGCTATTCTCGCAGCTGCCATCAGCAGCGCTTTCGGGGGAATTTTGTCAAGTCACAGGGGAACTATGGGTGCGCAACGATAGCAGCTTCCATAAAATGGTTGCTGAACTAAAGATGGGAGAATGGGACAGGTATGTTACAAATGCTGGTAGCATGTCTGAAAATTGGGAGATATTTTAACCGTAGGACGTTGGCTGCATCATCGGTGGTTTGAGCACATCCACCCGCTGATATTAATGGGGGAACGCCACGTTTCACATTCTGGAGACTGTTCACATGTGTGTATAGAAGCTTTTTGTTAACACAAAAATTTTCCGCTAGGCTGTGCTGGTGTACTAATTTGTCCTTGCGCACAAGTGTGGTACAGTGATTAAGATGCACAGTATAGTTACTCCAGCTTTCAGGGCTAGGGTTCGCTCTATCCACATGCCACGCAGCGTCTCTCACTGACAAGTGCTTTCGGATTCTGCTCCGACTGAATGGTTGTGCCCTTGCAGAACGAAGGGGCTTGTTGGCCGATGCAGATTTAATCAGATCACTGAACTTGTCATTAAAATCCAACAAAGCAGTGTCAATGGAACCGTTGTTCGGAAACTCCCAGCTGCAATCTCTCACAAGTTCTGTCAGTACATCGTAGTGAGTGATTGTTCGAAACAGGTTAGTATGTGCTTGTGGATACTCCGCATAGCACACCAAGTAGTAAATTATGCGTACGTGGTCGCTCCGCCCCAGAGGGCTCTCCAGCCTTGTTTTCTCAACACGTGCTCTTCTTTTGTGAACACTACATCAAGCACAGATGGCTTATTTCTGGCTCTGAATCGGGTGGGTAAACTGACATGGCTGAAGAGCGGAATGCTAGCAATATACTCTTGCAGGTCGACCTTAAACTGCTCGTTGGGGGATGCCGGAACTTCCAAATCATGAATATTGAGGTCACCTGGGATGAGAACATGACTGCATCGTCGTCGTAGGACCCTTCCCAAGGGTAATACCAGGCGAAGCTCCATTTCTGGGGTGGACATTGGGGGACGATAAACAACGGCCAAAAAACTAGTGTCGTTGCGTCTCCGTCGCAGACTGCACCAGAGTAACTCTATAATCAACGTTTCCGGATAGGTCACCGGTTCGCCTTTACTTGGCCGATCGTTTCGGAGAAGGGAGGTACCATTTGTCGCAAATTCGGCGTCGGTAACTTTTGAGTGCAACC